>CAUYQG010195841.1:0-25385 GCA_963574415.1 Tarsius wallacei
ATGGTGTTCAGCAAACTGGCTAATCACATGCAGAAGAATGAAACTGGACCCCTACCTATCACCATATACAAAAATTAACTTAAAATAGATCCTAGATATTAGCCCTTTGTCAGATGCGCAGCTTGCAAATATTTTTTCCTATTCCGTGGGCTGTCTCTGAACTCTCTTGATGGTTTCTTTTGCTGTGCAAAACGTTTTTAGCTTGATAAGGTCTTACTTGTCAATTTTAGGTTTGCTGCATTTGCTTTTGAAAACTTGAAAATGAATTCATTTCCTAGGCCGATGTCCAGGAGTCAGTTCCTTAGATTTTCTTCTAAGATTCTTATAGTTTGAGGTTCCACATTTAAATCCTTGATCTATTTTAAGTTAATTTTTGTATATGGTGATAGGTAGGGGTCCAGTTTCATTCTTCTGCATGTGATTAGCCAGTTTGCTGAACACCATTTGCTAAATAGCGTTTCTTTTCCCCAGTGCTTGTTTTTGTCAGATTTGTCAAAGATGAAATGGTTGAAGGTCTGTGGTTTTATTTACTGGATCTCTATCTTGTTCCATATGTCTATGTGTCTACTTTTGTATCAGTACCATGTTGTTTTGGTTACCGTAGCCTTGTTGTAAAGTGTGAATTCTTGGAGGTATGATGCCAACTGCTTTGTTCTTTTTCCTGTGGATTGCTTTAACTATACAGTTTCTTTTTTGCTTACATATGGATTTAAGTATTGTCTTTTCTTAGTATGTTAAAAAAATTTGCTTGCAGTTTGATAAGGATTGCATTGGATTTGTAATTGCTTTGGGTTAGAATGAACAGTTTGATAATATTGATTCTTCCAATACATAAGCATAAGACGTTCTCCCATTTGTTTGTATTGTCTTTGATTTCTTTTAGCAGTTTTGTAGTTCTCATGGTAAAGATCTTCCACCTCTTTGGTTAGATGAATGCTGAGGTATTTCATTTTTTGTGGCTATTGTGAGTGGGATTATGTTTTTGATTTGATTCTCAACCTGCTTATTGCTGGTGTATAAGAAAACAACTGATTTTTGCACAATGATTTTGTATGCCAAGACTTTACCAAAGTTGTTTATCAGTGCAAGGAGGATTTTGGCAGACCCTCTAGGGTATTCTAAATATAGAATTATATCATATGTGAAGAGGGATAATTCAGCTTCCTCTTTTCTTATTTGGATACCTCCAATTTCTTTCTTCTGCCTGATTTCTCTGGCTAGGACTTCAGGTACTATGTTGAACAGGAGGAATGAAAGTGGGCATGCTTGTCTTGTTCCAGTTCTTAGGGGGAATGCTTTTAGTACTTGCCCATTAAATATGATGCTGGCTGAAGATTTGTCAGCAATGACACTGTTTTGAACAATGTTCTTTCAATGTCAAGGTGTTTGAGTGGTTTTATTAGGAAGAGATGTTGGATTTATCAAATATTTTTCTGTGTCTACTGAGATCATCATGTGGTTCTTGGTTTTACATCTGTTTATGTGGTGGATTATACTTATTGATTTGCACATGTTCAACCAGTCTTAACACTCTGGGATGAAGAACACATGGTCGTGACGAATGATCCTTGTAATGTGTTGTTGGATGTGATTTGCTAGTATCATATTGAGAATTTTTGCATCTATATTCATCAGGGAAATTGGCCTGAAGTTTTCTTTCCCCGTTGGGTCTTTGACATGTTTTCAGTATCAGGATAATACTGACATCATAGAATGACTAAGAATTTTTCCTTCCTTTTCAATTGCACGGAGAAATTTCAGTAGAATTGGTATTAGCTCCTCCATGCACATCTTGTAGAATTCAGCTGAGAAACCATCTGGCCCAGGTTGTCTTTTGTTTTTCGTTTGTTTGTTTGTTTGTTTGGTGGAGAGGCTTCTTATTACTGAATCAGTTTATTGGATTGTCATTGGCCTGTTTAGGGTTTACATTTCTTCCTGTTTCAATCTTAAGAAGCTGTATCTTGTCAGAAATTACCACATTTCTTCTAGATTTTGTCATTACTCTCATTCAGATATTTGTTGTAATCTCTGATAGTCTTTTATATTTCTTCAGGGTTAGTTTAAGCGTGGCCTTTTTCATATCTGATTGTGTTTATTCAAATTTTCTATTTTTTCCTGTTAATCTAGCCAGAAGTCTATCAATCCTATTTTTCTTTTTAAAGAATTACCTCCTCAATTTGTTGATCCTTTGTATGATTTATTTGGTCTCTAATCCATTAAGTTTCAAATTTATTTTATAATTTCCATTCTTCTACTAGCATTGGGATTGAATTGTTTTTGTCTTTCCAGCTCCCTTTGGAGCAACGTTAGACTATTTATTAGAGATCTTTCTGCTTTCTTGATGTGTGAGTGTGTGTGTGTGCGTGCACACATGCATATGCAGTGTTATAAATTTTCTTCTCAGCACTGTTTTCATGGTATCCTATAAGATTTGGTAGGCTGTGTTTTCATTTTGAGAAATCTTTTTAAATCTATCTTGATTTCTGTGTTAAACTAAAAGTCATTCAGAAGCATTTTTTTATTTTTTAATCTTTTAAAAATTTATTTATTTATTTATTATAGAGTCATGGGGCACAATTGAAGAGATTTGCTACTTAAGCAGGCTGCATGCAGGTGAAGTTTTGGCTTCTAACTGGCCCTCATTCACCTTGGTAGTGGACCTGGTACCCTTTGTGTTATCATGTGCCTCCCCCTCCCTTCTCCCTCCTTTTCTCCTCCAGCAGTGCCCAGCAACTGCCGTTCTTTCACTTGTGCTAATGTGACTAATGCTCAAGACCCACTTATGAGTGAGAACATGCAGTAACCAGTTCATTGTTTCTGATAGTTCACTTAGTATTATGGTCACTAACTCCATCCAATTTGCTGTGAAGTCCATGATTTTGTTCTTTATGTCTGTGTAATATTCCATTATGCCTATGTACTATATTTTCCTTATCCAGTCCACTTTTGATGGGCAGAAACGTTGGTTCCATGTTTTTACTATTGTGAATAGTGCAATAGTAAAGATACATGTGCAGGTATCTTTTTGGTAGAGCAATATATGTTCCTCCAGGTACATTCCCAGGAAAGGAATTGCTGGATTATATGGAAGGTCAATTTTTAGTTCTTTTAGGAATTGCCACACTGCTTTCCATAGAGGTTGAACTAGCTTGCATTCCCACCAAGAGTGTAGCAGCATTCCCTTTTCTCAGCATCTGTTGTTTTTTGACTTAATGACAGCCATCCTTACCATAGTTAGGTGGTATCTCCTGTCGAATTATTGTTACGAATCTGCTTTAGGCCAGGCTCGGTGGCTCAGCCTGTAATCCCAGCACTTTGGGGGGCCAAGGCGAGAGGATTGCCTGAGCCCGTGGGTTCGAGACCCACCCGGGCAACTTGGCGAGACCTCATCTCTACAATAAATCAAAAACTAGCCAGGTGTGGTTGCGCGTGCCTGTAGTTCCGGCTAGTTGGAAGGCTGAGGCGGAAGGATCGCCGGAACCCAGCAAGTTGAGGCTACGGTGGCCGGGAGTGTGCCACTGCAATCCAGTCTGGGCGACAGAGTGAGACTCCAACTCAAAAAACAAACAAACAAACAAAAAAGAAGCTGCTTTGCATTGTAGTTTTGTGGTTTATTTGTATGATCTGTAAATTCTGTACTTATGCTTTTGTGATGGGTGGAGCTATTGTTTCATTTCTATGAGAGAATTTTCTTAAGGATCTTCTGAAGTACTGCTCTGAAGATGGCATGTTCTCTGAGAGATTGCATGTCTGAGAAGGATTGTAATTCTCCTTCATTAATGAGTCTTAGCTAGGCAGAGTTTGAAATTTTTAGCTGGAATGTCTTTTCTTTAAGAATGTTAAAGATAGTCCCCAGTCAGTTCTGGTTTGTAAGATTTCTTCTAAGTCTACTTTAATTATGCTGGGTCATCCTTGGTAGGGGTTCTGACCCTACTCTCTAGCTGCTTTTAGGATTTTTCTTTCATGCTCACCTTTCTCATGTAATACCTTGCAGGAGTTCTCTGAATTACTTGTGTCTGCATGGCCTCCTCTCTAGCAAGACAGGAAGTTTTCTTGAGTGACATCTTTGAGGACTTGTTCCAGGAAGTTTTCATTTTCTCCTTCTCTCTTGGGGATACCATTTTGCCATAGATTTAGTCTCTTTACTTACTCACAGACTTCTCATAGGTTTTGTTCATTTGTTCTAATTCTTTTCTTCTTATTTTTTTTTCAGAATGAGTTAATTTAGTGATTTAATCTTCAAGCTCTGAGATTATTTTCTCTGCCTGGTCAATTCTGTTGTTAAGGCTTGCTATTGTACTTTGAAATTCCAGGAAATAATTCTTAATTTCTAGAAGTTTAGTTTGGTTCTCTCTTAGAATGGCCAGGTAAGCTTTCATTTTCTGTATTGTTTTCATGGCCTGATTAATTTGCCTGTCCACTTTTTCCTGAATCTCTCTGAGTCTCTTTGCTATCCATCGTCTGAATTCTGTGTCTGTTGTCAGAGACAGGGCATTCTGGAGGGGTTCCGTTGCTTGAGATCTAAGAAGCAACTTTTTGGGTATTGGATCTTTAAGGCTTTGGGGATTGCTGGTGTGTGTTTGTGTTTGTGTGCGTGTGTGTGTGTGTGTGTGTTTCTACTGGTTCTTCCTCATTAATGAGGGCAGTCTTTTGTCTTTATTTTTTGTTTTGTTATTTTTTATTTGATAAAATTGCTATTATTGGGGTGACAGTTCGTGTTGTTTTCTTACTTGACCTCCCTTCTCTGACTTGCCTGTGGTAGGGGGGCAGCAGTGAAAAGGATGATGGGGACTGGGAGAAGAAACATCTGACATTGCTTTATTAGTGCTCTCTGGTAGGGATGGAACAAGTACTTTCTTCCAGCTGAGAACTTTTCCCTCCCTCTAGTGCAAGCATCAATGGCTAGCTGGTAGATTCTGCATCTCCCTTTCCATCCCCTATATCTTATTAGGAGGATTGACTGATGGCCAGGAGAAGTCCCATGCCTCTACTCCAGCACAGAGGTTCTGGGGATATGAATTGCCCTCTTTCTGTCTAGGTGAATCAAGTCATTTCAGACAGGGGCAGATGAGAGGCCACTTCCTTGGTGAGAGATACCTCCTCAGTTCACAGTTTGGCAGAGTTGTCATCACTGTGCTGTGCAGAGGTACACTACTTCTTAGTTCCCACCCTGCTTCATGAGATGGGCAGCTGCAGTGATGGTGGGCCCCTGAAGGCAAGCTGCTCCCACAGTTCTGAACTGGGACTGCAACAGGTGCAGGTGTTGCTGGAGAAACATCCCCAAAGTAGGCACTTGTCTTTGATGAAGGCTGGAGATGGAGGGAGGGCACGCTTACATGGTGCCAATCACCGCCACGGGGTGAACGTTATAGAACTTGTTTGTTGGAGGGGGTTGGTGACTGTTGGCACCAGGGCTTACCATGAGCTGGAGTCATCCAGTCCCCATTTGGTTTCTGCTGGTGTGTTTGTCCCAGTGAGCCTGTTCTAATTCTTGGCAGCCTCCTGCACCCAGCTGGTGCAGGTGGGGTCTTGGGAGAGGACCTTGGCTGTCTTTCCCTTGACAAGGATTGCAGAGACTCACAAGAGGTGTGTAAACAAGTTCTCCCTTAGACTCACAGCTTCCTTCTTCAAGTGCATTCTCCTGATCTTGAGCCACAGACACTCTGGGGGTGGCTAGGGCTTGAGCAGTCTGTTCTTCACTTCCTCGGGGTAATTATTAATAAACCCGAGCCTGGGATTCAAGCTGACCCCCAAAGCAACAATTTCACTCCTTTCAAGCTTCTTTGCTGAGAACAGCAGTCATTTGCTGTCTCCAGTTGGCCATCTTGGTTTACTCCCTTGGTAGAAAGAATCTTAGTTTATTGCCTGTAATTTCATGCTTGAAAACATGCCTCCTTCTATTACTGCATTCTGTTTGTTTATTCCTGAGATTCACACTACAGGCATTGGATAGTTTACTATTTGTCAGTAGAACTTTTGTTAAAAACCATGATCCAAACATTTTTTTTTTAAAGATGAGGAGATGAAGAAGTTGAAATTCTGTACCCCAATCACACACCAGGTAAGTAAACCTCTAGATCACAGATCAGTGCACTTCACACTTTACCACACTGAGGTACATTAAATTTAATGCTGTGTCATTTGCAGAACATTTTCATTTGGGACAAAGATAATTATTTTTTGTATGAATGTTTATGTGTCCTCATAAGTTCAGGAACTCTACACATATTGGATTTAAATAAGTGTCTCTCTTTTTTATTTTATTTTATTTATTTTTTATTATAAAGATGTGGGGTACAATTCAGGGTTAGGTAAACAAACGTTGATTATGCAGGTACCCTTGTTGATGAGGTATGCCTTTCCCTCCCCTAGCAGTTTTCCCCAACTGCCAATCCTACCCCCACTCCCCTGACAGTTTCCTACTACTGCCAATCACTTTCTTATAGTATTGCAATTGTTCAAGGCTCGCTTATGAGTGAGAACATATGGTACTCTTTCCTTTGTTTCTGTGATAGATCATTGAGTATGATCTACTCTAAATCCATTCAAGTTACTGTGAAGTCCATATGTTTGTCCTTTATGACTGCATAATATTCCATTGTGTATATGTACCACATTTTTTAAATCCAGTTCAGCTAAATATCCTATTGAACAAGCAAAGGAATGAAAGGATGACAATAACGGGGGAATTGTTTTATTGCTGAAAATCAGATAAGGGAGCTATTTACATATGAGAAGTTTCAAGGAATTTTTTCTAAATATTATAAACATGTTAGCAAATTGAAGAAAAATACCAATTCCAGTGTCAATTCTCTTCTGAAAAGGCATCGCAGAATCATGACTATATGTAGAAGCAATCTTAGGACAAGTCAACCATCACCACCTCATTTATAAGGGCAAGGGCTGTAGGCAAGGATGGACCTTATGGAAGATATGAAACAACCCCCCTCAAGTACCCCTTTGCCAATGAAGAGTCATAATACCAACAAACACCTACCCTGAAAGCTCCAGGATGCACCCAGCTATCATGAGCAAATAGCCATCTGTACAGATGTCTGCATTTCTGGTAACAGCCTCAGAAGGAAGGCCAGACAGAACCATCAAATAACTGGAACAGAGGCTAGGCAAAAAATACATCTGAATACAGAAAGCTGAACTAGAGTTCAGTGGCTTTACCAAAAGAAGGAAGATATCACAGAACTATAATTTTTTTCAGAGTCTTCTCAAAGCACCTACCCCTTCTTCATACTTGCTCCATCATTAGTTTTTATATTTTATATATTTTAAATATATATTTCATCCTGCTGTACAGTTTAAGATATGAGAAGGTGATTTCAACAGAAACCTAATATATATTGAATGTACACAAGAAATTTCTACTCGTTTTTCTCTTTATGAGAAAAGCCGATTGATGTCTGAAAAGATGAGAGTGTACATTGTCCAGTGATGTAAAGATCAGAGAAAGACAATCTAGATCTGGTACAGTTGCTCAATTTTGTCAACACAGATCTAAGATTTTTCTGTCTTCTTGTTCTGCTAGCCTTAGTGTGTAGCTTTTTTCTTCATGATTGCAAGGTGGTCACTGTATCGCCTAGCTTCACATCTGAAACTCAGGCAGGAATATACAAAGGCCATATCCAAGGGCCATTCTGATTTAGTATGTGAGTATGCTTACCTACATACTTAGTATGTTCATATAAGAAGTTTGCTGCAAGTTCTCCTCATAACATTTGTTTGCATTGACCAGATACCTGCCATATAGGAAGTGCGGATTAAAACTACAATGAGATTCATTTTACAGTAGTCGGGATGGCCATTATTCAAAAATCAAAAGATAATAGATGTTAGCATGGATGTGGTGAAAAGGGATGATTATACACTGTTGATGAGAATGTAAATATATATATAAAAATGTAAATACTATTCATTCATAAAAAGGAATGAAATAATGTCTTTTGCAGCAAACTGGATGGAATTGGAGACCATTATCATAAGTGATATAACACAGGAACAGAAAACGGAATACCATATGTTCTTACTTAGAAGTGGGAGCCACACTATGGATATATACAGTATATATACAGTCGTATATACAGTATAATGGACACTGGAGACTCAGAAGGGTGAGAGAAGGAAGAGGGAAAGAGGGAAAAATTACCTATTGGGTACAATGTGCACTAGTGAATGTGATGTGTACACTTAAAGCTCAGACTTATTCACCACTATAAAATGCATCCATATAGCCAAAAACCATTTGTAACCCTAAAGTTATTGAAATAAAAAAAACAAGAAATGGGGAAAGAAGCAAGAGAATGCACTAACCTCCCCTTCTCCTCAGGAGATTTCTGTGCCTGTGGTACTCTGAGGTTGTGGGAGTGAAGACATTTTAAGTTAAATGAGGTTTGGAGCATTGAGATTACACTGAACTAGACTCTTCATTACCTGAAAGTCACTAGAGGACTTTTTTGTTACCTGAGAATGACCAGACTAGTTATGAAACATATTTTCTCTAAGGAAAGGGAGGGAATATACTGATGGAAGAAGTTTAACAGGAAATGGTGAGAAATAATCAAAGAGCTTCCTCCAGTCCCTAAAGAGACCAGGGTCAACCAATAAACAGGCTATATAAAGTTATAAAACATAATTTAAATGTCATAAATAATTCTTGGAAAAGATGCATAAGAAAAAAATCTCTGACTTAAATGTAATCAACTTGATTTTAAATACCAAAGAAGTTTTTTTTTTTGAACAAATGCTTCCAAATTTATTTAAAATGCTATCATGACCATGACATTAAAATCTGACAAAGATAATAGACAAAACCAATGACCAATTTAATGAATATAAGTGCAAAAACTTGAATAAAAACTTAAAAACTGAAATCTAGCAAGATTGTAAATCAATAAAATATTATAATGAAGTATCTTTCTATTCAGAAATGCAAGGATGTTAATTCGTAAATTTATTAATATATTTTTCACATTAATCATTGACAAGAAAAATCATACTACTACTACCTCCTTGGTTATTGAAATAAATTGTCTTTTTCTAAAAAATAAAGCTTATTGAAGTATTATCCATCCACAATAAAATACAACTTTGTATAATTTGTTGAGTTTTGACAAATTTATACATACAGGTAACCACCACAATCAAGATATAGAACTTTTCTATTATCCCCAAAGTATCTTTATGCTACCAAATTTCATTATGGTCTTGTCACTCTTAATAATCTTTCCCATTTTATCTAGTGCCAACCCCAGGCAAGCAGATTAAATAGTCTTTTTACAGTTTTTTATAGATGGAATGATACAATATGTATTCTTTCTATCTGGCTTATTTTGTTCACCCTAATATTTTTGATATTCATCCATGTCATAGCAGGTGTCAGTAGCTCATTATTTTTATTGCTGAATAGTATTCCATTGCATTGAGGTGAGGATCAATATTTGTATTATTTATAGTTTTTGGCTATTATCAACAAAGCTGCTATAATCATTTATGCACAAGTTTATGTGTGGGCATATGTTTTAATTTTCCTGGATAAAAATATAAGTGTGGGGTTGCTGAGTCATAGCAAATGTATGTATAACGTAATAAGAAATCTTTAAATTTCTTCCAGAATTTTAATATGTATATGTATATGACATATACATATACTTTCATGATGTGTATATGTCAGAATGCCCCATGTCTCAGACTTTGAAGTCCTCATACACAAAATGATCTCATACAACACAATGGTTTTAAGTTCCATGTGTAAATCGGTGAATTCCAAACTTACACCTCTAACCCCAAATCCCCCTGAACTCATATTTGTATATTCAAGTGTCTACATCTCCACTTGGATGTTTAATTGGAAACTCACACTTAAAGTGCACAAGGTAGAATTCTTGATTTCTTACTAATTCTAACCTCAATTCTATTTTAGACTTCCACATCTGCATATATGGCTACGTCATCAACTCAGTTGTCAGGTCCCAAACTTAGGAATTATAGTTCGCTGTGCTCCTTATCCTCTTTTTCTCATAATTTAGTACCAACTCATGGTTCTGCCTTCAAAATATATTCCCAGTCTGTACACTTCCTACAACCTCTGACACCACCAACTTAGTCATAGCTAACATCACCACCTCTTGCCTAGCCTATTATAAAGTTTGTCAGATCATGTCATTTTTTAAATTAAATTTATTTATTGTTTCCCATTTTCACACATAGTAACAGCCAAAATTTTAGAAGATTGTACACATTCTGCCACCCTCATTGCTTCTCTGACGTCATCTCCTACAATTCTTCCTCTTGCTCACTCCACACAGGCACTCCTTCCTGTTCCTTGAAAATGTCAGACTTATTTTTGCTTCAGGGCAGCACTTTCTATGTGCAATTTTTCCCTATCTGGGGCATTGTTTACCCAGATCTAGATCCTTCATAGCTTACTCCCTAACTTTCGCAAGTCTATTCTCAAATGTCACCATATCAGATCATCTTTCCTGAAATACCCTATTTAAAAGTGTAACTTTTCTCTGCCGTCATCACTCCATGTCCTCTTTCCCTCTTCATTTTTCTTCATGACACTTATCACCATATGATAAATTGAAGGTTTTGTTTGATCGTTGTGTTTCTTTGCTATGAGGGTAGAGTGGCCGTCTGTTTTGTTCTGTAGGTGAAGACATATTCCCAGTGTGAGGAACAGTGTGTGTCATAGATTATGTACTAAATAAATATGTATTGAATGAAGGAATGAGTGAACCACTATTTTTAAATGACATAAGCAACATGAAAATAAAAAAGAATAATCAATAAATTGTTAAAACAGTAAAACCATATTTATTAAAGTTAAATAAAGTAATATGTATAACCCGAATCAGCATTTTGTATATTCTATGACTCAGAAACTTTAATTGCATAATTTTAATCTTAGGAAATAGGCATAAAAATGAAAAAAAAGATTTTTCTACAAAGATGTTTATCACAGATTAACAAAAAATTGAAGAGAGCCTAAGCGTTCAACCATAAGCAAGTGGTTAAATAGTATGGTTCATTTATATATAGAAGTATGTTCAGGTAAAAAAAAATCAAATTCTGTAAAACAAACTCATATGATATATACTAAAATGTTCCCAAAAGTATGTAAGGGTACTTATTTTCTATATGTTTTTGCATTTCCATATTTTAATAAGTATTAATACATTACTATTCATTCCAATTAATAAATAATATTTTTAAATGACTGATTTCGTTAGGCCAGGTATATGGTTTGGGGGAAGAATAAATGGTTTATCAATTTATTTACTCATTCAATGAATCATTACTGAGCTCATACTGTGTGCCAAAGACAATGCTATGTGAGGCAGTTAAAACTGAACAAAATCAACAAGTCCTCATCCTTATAAAGTGACATTCTGCAAGGGAAGACAATAATTAGATATACAGCATAATGTCAGGTACCATGAAGATAATATAGTAAGGTAAGGTAATTGGGAATATTTTAGAAACAGTAGGTGGAAAAGCCTACTCTGAGAAATTACAGTATGAGCAAAGATCAGACTGAAGTGAGATAGCAAACTATGCAAAGATCCAGAGGAAAAACTTTTTTTGTCATAATAACAGCAATTAGGTGACATTGGTGAAAATGGTGGAATGTAGACTTTTGAAAACTCCTCTGTAAAAGCAATAAAAAAAACTAGTAAAAATTGTCAGAATAAATTTTTTGAGACCTCTGGGAATTAAGCATTGCAAAAATTCAGGAGGATTTATCTTTTTTAAAAAAGACTGAACCTTGGCAAGGACAGCAAGCTTTGTAACGTTTTAAATTACCCTATTCCCAAACCCCTCTTCCATGCTCCACAGTAGCCTATAAATCCAACAACCTGCAACCGGAATGAAAACCAGCAGTTTGGCAGCAACTGGAAGGGGCAGAATGGAGTTGGAACTGTGTTAAAGCTCCATTCTCAGAGGTATTCCCACTTAATCCGGTAGTTTCCTGAAAGACACCACTCTCAAGGCTTGTGTTTATTTGACCTGTCTGAAAACTAATTCTAAAGTTAACTACCTTTTCTAGGAGGTATTTGTTGAAGACAGTTGTAGCAGTTATTGAAAATCATGTCTGTCCGAGGCAGTGGATAACATCTGGAGCAAATAATAGGTAGTCAAAAGCTTAAAGGAAAACTGGAGAATGAGATGTCCATAGGGGATTTTGAAAAGTTCTGGTATCTTACTTGAAATCTAGGAAACCATGCACATATGTAGGGCTGTGTGTAATCCCAGGGCTTCATGATCAGGAAAAACCAGATACGGCCCTAAGCACTCATCTTAGGCTAAACTTATGGGTCTTCACAAGCAGGAAGTAAAGAATAAGGTAGAGTTGTAAACTACCTGCTTGAGTGTAGAAGGCATGCACCAACATGGAAACAGAGAGTTTTGGCTAATACTGGAGACTCACTAGCTCCAAGCATTTAGAAAATATCTGTCCAATCATTAGTTGGCCACTAAGCTAACTATGCCCTCAGTGGCCACACACAAAAAACAATTTGCTTATGATAAACACAAAACTTAGAAAATTCATTCTGAAAGGTCACCAAACAAACAGCAAATACAGTAAATCACAAGGAGGGGGAGGAATCTGATTTCCATCAGGGAAAAATTATACAAAATGCCCAGTTTTCAACAAAAAAAACATGAGACATACAAACAAAAAAGTTATCCCAGCCCATAAACAGGAGGAAAAATAGTTAATTGAAACTGTCCTTGAAGAAACACAGATGCTTAACTTTAGTAGATTTTGAACCTTAAATATGCTCAAAAGCTAAAGGAAAACATAAAGAACAAAAGAAAACCAAAAGGCTAATGTATCACCAAATAGAGAATATCAATAAAGAGACAACAATTATTAAAAAGGAGCAAGGTAGAAATTATACCATTGAAAAGTACAATAACACTATAAAAACCTAGATATCATAAACATTTATAGATCAGTTCATTCAACCACAGCAAAATGCACATTCTTTTCAAGTCTATATGGAATTTCTCCTGGATGAGCCATATGTTAGGCTAGTATGCAATTATAAATAAATATAAAATTATTGAAATAATATAAACTGCGTTTTCCAATTATAATAAAGTGAAGTTAGCAATCAATAACAGGAGATTTAAGAAATTTATATTTATGTGGATTTTATATAACACAACCCTGAATAACCAATGGATCAAATAAGAAATGAAAAGAGAAATTATAAAATATTTTGAAATAAATGAAAATATGAAACAATATAACAAAATTTATTAGATGCACCTAAAGCAGTGCTTAGAGAGAAATGTATAACTGTAAATACCTATAATAAAAAATAAGGATCTCAAATCAATAACATAAACTTCTACCTTAATACACTGGAAAAGAAGAGCAAATTAAACCTAAAGCAAGCAGAAGGAGAAAAATTATAAACATTCAAGTAGAAAAGAACAAAATAGAGAAATAATGGTGAAAATCAATAAAACCAAAGACTGGCTCTGGAAAAAATTAACAAAATTGGCAAATATTCAGGTAGATTGATCAAAACTAACATAGAGTTGATACATAAAGAGATAGAGATAGAGATAAATAAAAATAGAGGAAATATTTCTACTGATTTTCCAGAAATAAACAGTATTATAAGGGAATACTGAGAACAATGGTATAGTGAAAAGTTAGGAATATAAGTGGTCATTGTACTGATAAATTTGAACCTCCCTTTGTTCCCCACTTCACCTGGTTTGAGATCAGGTATGCTTATTGATGTTGTGTGCCTTCCCCATCCTTCCTCTGGCAGTTTCCCACTACTACCACCCATTTCTTGTAGCATTATGATAAACGTTCAGGGTCCGCTTATGAGTGAGGCCATGTGACACTCAGTTCTTTGTTTCTGTGATAGATCACCAAATATCACAGACTCTAAATCCATCCACGTTGCTGCGAAGTCCATAATTTTGTCCTTCTTTATGGCTGTGTAATATTCCATTGCATATATGTACTACATTTTATGTATGCATTTATTTATATATTTATCATTTTAAGGATGTGGGGTATAATTCAGGATTAGATACACAAACTCTCATTGTATAGGTAAAGTTTGGGTCTCACTTTGGTCCCCACTTCACCTTTTTGAGATCAGGTACCCTTATTGATGAATTGTGTCCCCTTCCCTTCCCTGGCAGTTTCCCACTACTGCCAATACCTTTATTATAGTATTACTATAAAAATTGCAGTAATTCTTCAGGGTCCACTTTTGAGTACATGTGGTATTCAGTTCTTTGTTTCTGTGATAGATCACTGAGTATGATAGACTCTAAACCCATCCAAGTTGTTGGGTAGTCAGTAATTTTTCCTTCTTTATGGCTATGTAACGTTCCATTGTGTACATGTACCACATTTTCTTTATCCAGTCCAGTTTTGATGGACAGCACGGTTGGTTCCATGTTTTTGCTGTTGTAAATAATGTTGCAATTAACATGCGTGTGCAGGAATCTATTTTGTAGAGTGATTTGAGTTTTCCCGGGTATATTCACAGAAGGTGTATTGCTGGGTCATATGGAAGGTTGATTTTTATATCTTTTAGAAATAACCACAATGTTTTCCACAAAGGTTGTATTAGTTTACACTCCCACCAACAGTGGAGAAGTGCTCTGTTTCCCCCACAGCCTCTCCAGCATCTGTTGTTTTTTGAGTTGTTGATGATCGTCATCCTGACTGGAGTTTGGTGGTAGCTCGGTGTGGTTTTAATCTTCATTTCTCCGATGATTAGTGAGACAGAGCATTTTTCATGTATCTGTTGGCTGCTTGAGTGTCTTCTGAGAAGTGTCTACAAGAACTCTCAAAATTGAACATTAAAAAGTCAAATAACCCAATTTAAAAGTTAGCAAAATGTTTGAATTAACATCTCTCCAAAGAAGAATACAAGTGGTCAATAAGCACTTAAAAAGATGGTCAACACCATTAATAATTAATAAAATACAAATTAAAACCACAATGTGATATATCACTCTCATCCACTAGGATGAATGCAATAAAAAAGGCAGACTAGACACTTACTAGTGTTGGTGAGTATTTGAACAAATTGGAGCCCTTCTGTGGCACTAGTTTGAAAAGGAAAATGATACAGCCACTTTGGAAAATGATCTGGCAGTTCCTCACAAAATTAAACATAAGGTTGATATGACACTGTAATCCTATTCTAGGTTTTAGATAATTGAAAAGACATGTCTACACAAAAACTTGTACAGGAATGTTCATTGAAGCATTATTTAACAACCTAAATTGAAAATAATTCAAATATCTATCAACTAATGATGAATAAATAAGGTGTGATATAGCCATACAATGGAATATTATTTGACATTAAAATGTAATAAAATACAAATAGATGCTGCAACATGCAATGAGACTTAAAACTACTATGCATATCAAATAAGCCACACAAAATAACATAGAATACAACTCCATTTTTGTGAAATATTCAGAATATGCAAATCTGTGAAAGTAGAAAGTAGATTAATCATTGCTAAAGGATCAAGGGAGAAAGCAATGAGGTGTTTCTGCTAATGAAAATAGGGTTTCTTTATTGGGTGATAAAATATTCTGGAATTAGTGGTGATTGTTGCACAATCTCATAAATATAGTAAAATTACTGAATTGTACACTTTAAGGTGAATTTTCTTGTAGATTTAAACATATTTCTAAGTATTTTAAAACTTATTTCTAAGTTTCTTATTTCTAAGTTTAAAATAACAACAATTACCTCCAGGTGAAAATAAAGTTTGATGTATTTGAGCAACAAGAAAACCAGTGTGTCCAGAATGGAATGAGCAAGTCATAAACCTGTAAGAATTGAGATTGGTGAAGTAAGTAGGAGCAAAGTCATGTTTAGAATTTGGGCCATGGTCTGGAGTTTAGTTTTAATTATTTGTGGAATGCACAAGGAAAGAGCAATACGAGCTATGGGTTGTGTTTTTAAAAGCTCATGTAGGATTGAAATCCACTTGTAAAAAATAAAAAATAAAATTGGATCCTCATCTTACTCTATATAAAAATTAACACAAAATAGATTAAAGACTTCGATGTAAAACCCGTAACTATATGACTCCTAGAAGAAACCAGGGTAAAAATCTTTATGAAATTAAACTTGGTGACGATTTCTTGGATATGACACCAAAAGCACAGGCAAACAAGCAAAAACAGACAAATAAGACTACATTAAACTTAAAAACTTCTGTACATCAAACGACACAACCAATAGAGCATAAAGGCAACCCTACAGAGTGAGAGAAAATATTTGCAAATTATATATCTGATAAGTAGTTGATATCTAGACTATATAAAGAACTACAATTCAAAAATAAACAAGCGAAAAAACCCCAATAGCCTGATTAAAATGGGCAAAAGACTTGAACAGACATTTCTTTAGAGATGATATTCAAATGGCCAGCCATCAATGGAAAGAGGCACAAAACAAATCATCAGAGACATGAAGATCAAAGCCCCAATGAGACATTGCCACATATTCATTAGAATGGCTACTATTAAAAAAATGAACAAGTGTTGGAAAGAGTGTGCGGAAGTTAGAACCCTTATCCACTGTTGATAGGATTATAAAATGGTGCAGTAGTTATGGAAAACCCTATGGATGGTCCTCAAAAAATTAAACATAGAACTACCACATGATTCAACAATCCCACTTCTACTTTCATTCCCAAAAGAATTGAAAGCAGCGTCTTGAAGAAATATTTGCACGCTTAAGTTTATAGTAGTACTATTTACAATAGTCAAAAGGTGGAAGCAACTTAAATTTCCTCGGCAGATGCATGAATTAAAAAATTGATATACACATACAACTGAATATTATTTAGCCTTTAAAAAGGGTATTATTTCACATTCTACAATATGAATAAATCTTAGGAACATCATATTAAGTAAAACAAGTCAAACACAAAATGACAAGTGCTTTACTATTCCACTTATATGAGCTATCTAAAGTTATCAAACTTGACAAAGCAGAATTTGAATGATGCTTTCCAGAGGCTGAGGGAAGGGGAAATGGAAGGTTGCTGTTCAATGGCTATAAAGTCTGAGTCATGCAAGATGAAAAATTCCTAAAAACATTTGTACAACGTTGTGTTTATAGTTAGCAGTACTATGAGGCACACTTAAGATTTGGTTAACAGAGTACAATAAAAAGATACAGTTTTTACATGGCACAAAATGGATGAATCACATGTTATGATTTGGATGAAACCTAAGAATATTATGCCAAGTGAAATATAGCAAGTCACAAAAACGCATATAATGTTTGCTATTATTTGAAAATGTTCCCCAAATAGTATGTGTTGGAAACTTAATCCCCAGTGCAAGAGATCGCCTTTAAGAGGTGATCAGGTCATGAGAGTTATGCTGGAGTAGATTTGTTATAGAGGAAATGGATTCCTTATAAAAGGAGTACAGGTCACCTTTGTACTCTTTTTTCTCACCCTCTCTTTTCCCTTCCCGTAGCAAGAAGGCCTACGCAAAATATCGACCTCTCATTCTTGGAATTCTAATCATTCAGAATTGTGAATCAAATAAATGTTTTGTTCCTTATAAATTACCCACTCTGTGGTATTCTGTTAGAGTAGCACAAAATGGACAAAGACATTGTGATTCCAATTATATGAGGTATCTGAAGAAGTCAACTTCATAGAAACAGAAGATTAAGTGGTGGTTAAGAGGTATTGAGGGAAAGAGGAAAAGGGTAATTGCTGTTTCATAGGTACAGAGTTTCAGATTTGTGAGATAAAAATTTCTGGAGATCAACTTCATGAGAATGCAAATATATGTAATACTATTAAATTATACACTTACAAAGGGTTAAGATTTGGTAAATATTATGTTGTGTGTGTGTGTGTGTGTGTGTGTGTGTGTGTGTATTTGCCACACACACAAATACACAAAAAACTCATATAGGGATTAAAGAGTGAAAACAAATACTCAGTTCCAAGGCTATGATAGTGGATTAGGTTAAATATATCTAAACACTTTGATCATATACCCCTAACAGTAAAAAACAAAAAAGTGAGCCTCATAATACAGGTATATTTAATTATTTATGGAGTATATACACATTTATCAGTTCTAGTATATGCATCTTATATATAATATTTAATATATGTTTCATATGAAAAATACACAATAAAAGATTAGGGAAAAGTATTGATTAAATTTCTAATCTTTTCCTTTCATGATCCAATAGGTCATCTTGTGCAGATTTTGAGGTCTGTAATTCCCACTTTGGAATCACTAATATAGACAAAATGTGATATGGCACTGTCCACAATGCTAACAATAGAAGTGGTGAGTAGGGATTGAATTTAGCATGTGTTTGAAAATGATACATACTGAATTTGATGAAAAATTGGGCTAAGCAAAATTGGCTTTATGGTGGTTCTGTTTAAGGAGGTGGGGAAAATTGTATAAATCAGTTTTGTGGGTAGAAAAAAAATGGTCTTGTTTTGGATGTTTTAAGATTTAGATTCTTGTTAGATGTGAGTCTAGATAATACAATGTACAAAAGAGAAGAAAGTATAGGAGTAAATTCTTATAGACTCCAACGTTTAAAAATTGGACATAGAAGAGGAAAAACAAACAAAAGAGGTTGATAAGGAAAAATGAGTGAAGTATTAGGAAAACTAAAAACTATGGGGTCTTAAAAATCAAGAAAATAAAGTGTTTCCAGAAGCAAAATATGATTACCCATGTTAAATGCTGTTGTTAAATATAAGGCCTTAGTATAAGGGCTGAGAATGGATCATTTGATTTGGCAAGGTGAAAGTTGTTCTAATGCAGTGAAAAAAGTATAAACCTTATAGGCCTTATACTGAAAAAAATGATGATAATACATATAAGTTATACTTTTAGGAGTTTAACACAGAATTATATGTCATATGTTAAACCAACCTTGAATTCAGGAATCAATCCCACTTGGCCATGATACAAAAAACTTTTTGATATGATGTCAGGTTCAGTTTGCCATTGGTTATGATGCACAACCACTTTGATGTGTTGTTAGATTCAGTTTGCTATTATTTTATTGAGAGTTTTTGCATCTATGTTTACAAGAGATAGTGCCCTGTCGTTTTCTTTTCTTTTGGTGTCTTTATGAGGACATCCCATACTATTTTTCATAGTGGCTACATCATTTTACAATACCCCCAACAGTGAACAATGGTTCCAATTTCTCTGCATTCTCACCAGTATTTAATTATTTTCTTTATTTTTTTAAAATAGTAGCCATCTGTTATGGCTTTTGAATG
This sequence comes from Tarsius wallacei, assembly GCA_963574415.1. Classification (NCBI taxonomy): domain Eukaryota; kingdom Metazoa; phylum Chordata; class Mammalia; order Primates; family Tarsiidae; genus Tarsius; species Tarsius wallacei. The sequence goes on from CAUYQG010195841.1 coordinate 19,315, forward strand.
CTTGTGTTTCTCCAAAATTCTAGTTGAAATTTAATCCTCAATGAATGACATTGGTGCCCTTATAAAGGAGGCTCTAATGAGCTTTAGAGTTCCCTTTTGCCTGTGTTCATTCTGCCATGTGATGACACAATGTACTTCCCCTTTAAAGGACACAACTACAAGGCAAAATTTTGGAAGCAGAAAGCAAGACTTTATCAGACTCTGAATCTGTCTGCATCTTGATTTTGGACTTTCCAGCCTCCAGAGCTGTGAAAAATAAATGTCTATTATTTATAAATTACCCAATTTTTACTATTTTGTTACAGTGGCACACATTGACTAACTCACTATACTTAGAGTGTGAAGTTAGCTAGAAAGGGAGGCAGAGGAAAATGGTCATAGCTAGAGGAGTATGCTCAGCAATCTCTAAGTTACTCTTCCATGATTCTCCACCTCCTAGTATTCACACTGCTGTAAAATCCTCTTCTCTTGAGTTCTGGCTAAATTTAATGATTTACTCCTAAGAATAGAATGTGGCAGAAAGAATAAGGTGTCACTTTTGAGTTTAATTTATTAAAAGAGTGTAGATTCTTTCTTGGTTTCTCTCTTTTTCTGTCTCTCTCTGTCTGAACGCCAGTGCTGGGGGGAACAAGCTGCCATGTAGTGAGCAACTCTGTAGAGTATGAGTGTGAAGTGGTGTGCTGAGAAACTAAGATCCTCCACCCAATAGCCCACCAAAAACCGAGGCCAGACAATAGCCTTGTGAGTGAACACGGAAGTGAATCCAGCTCCAGGAGAGTTAGAATTGCAGCCTTGGCTGGTAGCTTGTGTAGTCTCATGAGAAAACCTGAGCTAGAGCCACTATCTAAGCTATTCCCAACGTCCTGACCCACACAAACTGTGAGACACCATACGCTGTTTTTAACTGTTAAGTTTTGGAGAATTTTTTATACAGGAATAGATAACTAATATAGGGATAAAGGAATGAGGCGAGTGGTTGTGAAATGGGTTTCTCTTCTTAATGGGAGATATAGCATATTTGGCTTTTCTGTTTGTCATGGATCATTCTCATTAGCGTAAAATGCTGTGGCAAAAAGGGATGATAGCAGTCATTCTTACAAAGGGATACTTGCTAGATGCAAGCATGAAGCAGAGTGTTTGTGTACAATGTAGTTGGTTTAGTAGAGTTGGAGGTGGGAGGATTTGGAAATTCTCTTCAGATTACTTCTATGGTTTTCAGTAAAGGAAGGGATGTCACCCCCTAAGTATGAGAAGAGACAGTAAAAATGCATTAGTAATATATATTATTTGATGACAACTTACAGTAAAGACAGTTCATAGAATTTGAGAATAATAAACTTATTGCCAATAAAAAGTAACTATGATTTTTGCCAACTGTAGGGAAAAAAATGCTTACTTAAGCCTTTAGACATCCCGTCCCTCTCCCTAAATTTACATAAAGATGTAACAAATATAAACTTTGCCACAGCCAAATAGAATGGCTACAGAAACTCTTGAGAAGTTTTCTTTTCAGAATCTATCTGTGAGGACCATATACATAGACAAATGGTACCCCCCAAAATATGCATTAGAGGTTGTTATAGGTAACTTGGACCTCCACATTATGGAGGCAAATACTGGGACTGGGGTCAGGATTCTATGAGATATGCAAATCTGGGTCCACTTCTTTCTAATCATGATTATTTGAACTAAGGCATCTTCAGCCAAAGTAAATCAGAATTGGAGAACAAGAATTGACTGGATACTCAGCTAAGCATTATCAAAGATTACAAAATAATGAGAGAATTGGAAATCTACAAATAAAAGCATAAAAGCAAAATTTCAAAGAAGTTCCAAATATAATAAGGCTTGGAATTCAGTGAATATTTTACTGTGAAGCTTTTGTTTTGAAGCTTGTGAAGGGCAAGCTTCAAAATGTAAAATGTAATACGTTTTGATGCCCGCGGTCTAAATACTATTGCTGAAAAATTTACGATGATATTAACTTTTACTTTACCAGTGTTGGCAGGAAACATTTCAGATATGATTTCACATATTTTGAAGAGAGTTTGAAATAGATGAAAACTGCAGAATAATCACAATAACAGCAGTTGAACTGAATTACGTACATTAACCTAAACTTTAATCTCTCTCCTAAACTAAATCAGAGACCAAGCCCCAATGACTGATAGATCTTCTAACTCCATCTCACATTTAACTTTTCCTTTTATATGTGGTTCACCTGAAAATATATTGTGCAAAGTATATTTAAAGCTTAATATGTAGATAATGGGCCTAATTTCTGTAAAGATTATTTTGGTCTCAAAAACTGGTGAAAGGAGTACCTTTATAGAAGGTAATGGTTTGACCACCATGGTCAAACAGACCTCCTGTAAAGCCCCACAGATCTTTGATTCATCTTTCCTTTGGCATTTATTACATCATGTCTTGTTTTGAAGTTATTTGTGAGCACGGTTCATAAACTTAGAGCTCCTTGAAGGCATGTATTATCTCATATTCATCATCAAATATGACAGTCATTAAAGCTATTTACCAAATACTTCTGATTCTCCTTGTAGGTGTGGTAGGAGGTAGGTGACACTTTTCTCTCCCTTGAAGTTAAGTCTAGCTTTGTCACTCGTTGATAAATTAAATGTGAGTGAAAAGAATGTTTGTACTTTTCACATGAAAGCTTTAAAACGCAATATACATTCTTTTTTTCTGCCTCAGCAATTATCAAAGTATAGAGGTGGAGCTCCCCTCTGCATGGATCTGAATGAGACTGACATGCAAAATATTTCCCCAAGCCAACATGCAAGTATAAATGAAAAAGTACATTTTGTGTTTTAATCCTCCCATATCTGGCGATTGTTTAGCATAATTAAACTTATTCTGACCAATACATTGTACAATTACTAGCATAGTACCTCATAGACAAAATTGCACTAAAGGATTTTCAGATTTTAGAATGAGTTTTATTCTCTGAAAATCTTTTAGCTCAATGGCATGGATTGCTTTCAGTGTGGTAGCCTATGTACTTCTATGACTCCAAGTTTACTATGAGTACCACAACATTTTTATGAAGAGGACACTAAGGTTCTTTCACATGCAGTTTTTTCTGCCACTAAGCAATAATTGAAATCAACATGGTTTTCTGAACATCTGCTTTCATCACTACAGTCACAGAGTTCTAGGACATCAGGTTTGAAAAATACCACCAGGAGCTTCAACACTCCTGCTTCACTCTACAGATGATAAAGAAAATGATCAGCCGGGCTCGGTGGCTCAGCCTGTAATCTCGTGCCTTTGAGAGGCTGAGGTGAGTGGATTGCCTGAGCCCGCGGGTTCGAGACCTGCCTGGGTAAGCAAGACCTCATCTCTACAATAAATCAAAAAATTAGCCGGGCGTGGTAGCGCGCGCCTGTAGTTCCAGTTACTTGGAAGGCTGAGGCGGAAGGATCGCCGGAGCCCAGCAGGCCGAGGCTGTGGTGACCGGGAGTGGCCACTGCACTCCAGTCTGGGTGACAGAGTGAGACTCCAACTCAAAAAAAAAAAAAAAGAAAAAAGAAAATGATCATTACACAGATGACTCATGACCAAAGATGGAAACACAAAACTGTGGTTAGTGGAAGAAAAATGATTAAATATTAGTGGGTGAGATATTTACAACCTAGTTGGGCAAAGAAAAAAATACAAAAACAGAAATAATAAATAGACTGGTACAGGCTATTTATGCAATGGGAACCTGTAAAAGGAAGGGATCTCTATCTATTTATTATCTATCTATCAATCATATATCTATTGATCTATGACAGATAGCTATGGTCATGTCAATAACATTATACAAATTTGCTTCATGGCACTTGGGTGAAAGAAATGGTACATTACATGTTTTTTTTTGTAAAAATCAAATTAATATCAGCTTAGCCCTTACAACTAAAATTAGTGAGTTATTCAACTTCAGTCATTATCTTGTACTCCACATATCACTTTGTTTGCATAAAATTGCTGTAACTCATATAATCCAAGAAATCTGAAGAAGGCTTACTTTTTTTCTTTATTTTATTTTTTAAAATTTATTTATTTATTATAAAGATGTGGGGTACAATTCAGGGTTAGGTATGTAAACATTGATCATGCAGGTACCCTTGTTGATGAGGTATGCCCTTCCCTCCCCTAGCAGTTTCCCTCAACTGCCAATCCCACCCCCCTTTTCCGGACAGTTTCCCACTACTGCCAATCGCTTTCTTATAGCATTATAATTGCTCAAGTTCCGTTTATGAGTGAGAACATATGGAACACTGTTCTTTGTTTCTGTGATAAATCATTGAGTATGATCGACTCCAAATCCATCCAAGTTGCTGCAAAGTCCATATATTTGTCCTTCTTTATGGCTGCATAATATTCCATTGTGTATATGTGCCACATTTTTTTTATCCAGTCCAGCTTTGATGGGCAACATGGTTGGTTCCATGTTTTTGCTATTGTGAATAGAGCTGCAACAAACATACGTGTGCAGGTATCTTTTTCGTAGAATAATTTGAGTTCTCCTGGGTATATTCCCAGTAAGGGAATTGCTGGGTCACATGGAAGGTCAATTTCTAGTTCTTTCAGAAATTGCCACACTGTCTTCTAAAGAGGTTGTACTAGTCTGCATTCCCACCAACAGTGTAGAAGCGTTCCTTTTTCTCCACATCCTTGCCAGCATCTGTTGTTGTTTGTTTTATTAATGATGGCCATTCTTACTGGGGTTAGGTGGGATCTCAGTGTGGTTTTGATTTGCATTTCTCTGATGATGAGCGAGGCTGAGCACTTTTTCATGTGTCTGTTGGCTGCCCGTATATCTTCTTTTGAGAAGTGTCTATTCAGGTCATGAAGAGAACCTATTCAGTAAATGGTGCTGGGAAAACTGGCTGACCACATGCAGAAGATTGAAGCAGGACCCCTACCTATCACCATACCCCAAAATTAACTCTAAATGGATCAAAGACCTAAACGTAAAACCTCAAACTATAAGAATCGTAAAAAACGCAGGAGATACCCTTATGGAAATTGGAACTGGGAACCAAATCCTATTCAGAACCCTAAAGGCCCATACCTTAAGAAATAAGATAGACAAGTGGGACCTCATCAAACTAATGAGCTTCTGCAAAGCAAAAGAAACCATCAAGAGAGATTGGAGACAGCCCACAGAATGGTAAAAAAAATATTTGACAACTGTATATCTAACAAAGGCCTAACATCTAGGATCTACAAGGAACTCAAATGCGCTGAAAGAATAGAAAGCTTTCTAGCGTTTAATCCAATGTGGCCACTGAGAAAATATATGTCATATGATGCATTCAAATACTGCCAGTTTTCTGAATCACAGCCCTCTGAGATAAATTTGGCCCCTGAGATGTTCACTACCCCTTTAAAGCCGGTGATGTGTAGAGATCAGTCCCATAAAAAAGCTTTACAACTCCTACGTTTGTATGCAACAATGCTACATATGCCCAAATTTCAAATAATGCATATACCTTCCATTCCTTAAGTATTTAGAAATTCAACTCTGAAACACCTATTCTCCTCAAATAGTCTAGACTTATATCTATGTGAAGCAACAGATATCTGAAAACAATGTAAATAAAATGTAAAGCATTAAAATCATCATAGAAAAATTACATCAAGAAAATTACATCTATTCATTGAGTACATGCTAGGAGAAACCGTTACTAATCATGAAAAGTGTATAAATCTACACAAGTTGAATCTATCTAGAAAAATATAAAATGCCAAAACTATTACAAAATTTGAAAACTAGATTAAAATAGTCTCATTAAATATATAAAATGATAATAAAAAAGCCTCCCATCAATGAGCACCAGGCCCACATGTGTTTTTATAGCTGAGTTTTACTGACTTTCTTTTGTGTGTGTGTGTGTGTGTTGGTGTCTCACTCTGTCACCCAGACTGGAGTGCAGTGGCCACTCCCGGCCAGTGCAGCCTCGACCTGCTGGGCTCCGGCGATCCTTCCGCCTCAGCCTTCCGAGTAGCCGGAATTACAGGCACACGCTACCATGCCCGGCTGATTTTTTGATTTATTGTAGAGA
>CAUYQG010195842.1:0-21679 GCA_963574415.1 Tarsius wallacei
TTTTTTTTTTTTTTTTGAGTTGGAGTCTCACTCTGTCGCCCAGACTGGAGTGCAGTGGCCGCTCCCGGCCACCGCAGCCTCCACCTGCTGGGCTCCGGCAATCCTTCCGCCTCAGCCTTCCAAGTAGCTGGAACTACAGGCGCGCGCTACCATGCCCGGCTAATTTTTTGATTTATTGTAGAGATGAGGTCTCGCTTGCCCAGGCGGGTCTCGAACCCGCGAGCTCAGGCAATCCACTCACCTCAGCCTCCCAAAGGCGCAGGATTACAGGCTGAGCCACCGAGCCCGGCTTACGTTGACCCTTCTGACTGATGCACTTGCCCATGCTTCAGTCTGCCACCTCAAGTTCTCCAGGACAACATGAACACTCGATCACAGGACATTTAGGTCAAAAGATGAAATGCGGCATCATGTTCTGAGTTTTGTGTGATCTATTGTCAAGGAAGTATATAGCACCATAATTAAAAGACATGCACTCTGCCGGTCTGAATTTGAATTCTGGATCTTTTACTTATTAGTTGTGTGGCCTTGATAAATTTTATTTAAATTCCCTGTCTCGGAACAAAGTGCTGAGTATCACATGTTCTCCTCATAAGTAGACCTTGAACAACTACCGTATTGCTATCAGAAAAGGATTGAAAGTGGTGGGAAACTGCGGGGAGAGGGGTCGGCGGGTAGGGAGGTGGGATTGACAGTAGTCGATATCTGCCTGGGGAAGGGGGGGGCACACCTCATCGATAAGGGTGGCTGCACGGTGCATATTTGTATACCTAGCCCTGAATTGTACCCCACAATTTTAAATAAAAATTAAAAGAGAAAATAAAATTAAATTAAAATAAAAAGTCAAAAAATAAAAAATTAAATAATTAAATAAATAAAGAAATTCCCTCTCAGTTTCCCCATCATTAAAATGAATATAACAGTGAGGCTGTCCTTTTTGTATATCAGAAGGATTAAATGAGAACAGTGCCTGGCACCTCGTAAGCATAATGTAAAGATTAGCAATTACTGTTATAATACTGAAATTTTGTGTGGAAAGTTTTTACCATCTTGGTTTAGCGTAAAAGGCAGTGATTTCTGTTGCTGCTTTCCACATTATTTCTCAGAGAAAGAGCTGAGATAATCTACCTTGAAATGTATTGTGTTTAAATCAAGAACTGAAAAATGACTGAGTTCATCATTTATAGTGCCCAGATCATTTGAATGCTTCCACATCCTGAGTGCGACTTTGCCTCTTGGAAGATGCTTCAGACGTGGGTAGATGATTAAGGCATCAGGCATTCTAGCCAGACCCAGCAACCTTCTAGACCCAGAGGTGCTAGGAAAGCAAGAATTTCTGGGCAGGTCACCTAGAAACAGAGGCCAAGTCTTCAGCAGTGCCCTATTCAGCTCTGATGTGAGTCACTGTCTTGCTTTGGGGCACAGAGCAACAGTGATGCAAACGGAATGATTACTGGAGCACAGTCTGGGGCAAGAGAAATGATACCACCCTAAGAGACCTTAAGATCCCAGATGCCTGCAATACAAAAAGCCTTGTCTGGTCCAAATCTGTAACTGAAATAATCAGTTTTAACAGATTCCCTTCAAGCAGTTTAGCCAACGTATCTATCCAGAGTATATAAATATCCCACAGCCATTCATCATCCCTTTCCCATGACATTTGCAATCTCATGTTTTACGCAGCCAGCTATTATGTTAAACCTGGCCAATTTTGCATTTAAGCAGCACTGTGAAGTGTCATAGCATTTGATGGAAAGGCAAGACTGTAAATTGCAATCTGGTCTGCGGGAAAAAATATTTTAACAACATTAAATTTGTGTTTAGTGTGCCCATTCTTTTTCTCACTCTTTCTTTCTTTCCTCCCCCCGGTTCCTCATAATACAATGCTTAATGAGAGAAAGATCGTAGTGGTTGAGATGTACTGTTTAGTATTTTTTCATCTCTAACAGGAAAAAGAAGAGTAACAGATGCACCCTGCAAGCTGAGGCAGGTGGGAAGCATTTTTTGTGTGTGTGCGTAATTTCACTGCATTATTTTAACGGTAAATATATCCTAAAAGAAGACAAGCCTTATACCAAATAGCCATGTTTTAAAAAGTATACTGGGTGGCTTCTTTGCTCTTATGGACTCTCAACAGCAGGAAGATCCATCTGCAGCTGTCAACTCTCTGGATAGCAGTCAACAAATGCATGGCCATGAATTTTCCACATAATAAGTCAGAGCAATGCATACGGTGCCTTACATTCAAGTGAATTGATTCCAATCTAGGCAGATCTCATATTTTATCTCTGTGCTGTTTTAGCATCTGTCATTGTGGAGAAATTTACCATTAAGATTTAAGTCTCTGGGATCTGGAGCCTTCCGGAGTTTTCTGAAAGCTCAGTTCATAGTCATGTAAATGTGTAGTGACTTTTCAAGTTGCTTCTGAGAGTCTAACAATCAACATAGACTCCTTTGAATTTCAGCGCTTGGAAATTCACATAATGCTGTGGAATGGATGCTGGATATGCTAAGTCATCAAAAAGAGACATTCCCATTGTGGACAGAGTAAAAAGGTTTCTTCCTCCATACTGGTGCCATTGAGACACCATCTCATTCAAATAAAAAAATAAATTGCAGATTTGCCAGTAGGTTCAGTCCCTCTTAGAGCAATAGTCTCAGCCTATAACAGCTAAGGCACACACATGAGACTAATTTTTTTCCCTGTGCTTTCGTTTATTTTAAATAGAAGAAAATAAATGGGTAGTGTCAAATATTGAAAGCTGTATTTGACTAAATCAGAGGTTCTCAACCTTTTTGTCCTCAAGATCTCTTTCCTCTCTTGAAACTTATTGAGGACCTCAGAGTTTTGGCTCATGTGGGTTATACCTATTGATTACCATATTAAAAATTAAAACAAAAAATGTTTAAAATTTGTATTTATCAATTCATTTAAGAACAAAAATAAACCCATTACAGAATACTATAAACATATTTTCATAAAAAATACTATTTTTTAAACAATATACATAGAGTCCCTCTCTCTCACTTTAAGACCACTACACTAGACTCTATACATATTTCCAAAAATTATTTGAATCCCTGGATGATTTGTGAACATAGTATTTTTTTGATCCACTGGTAATTAAGTCTTAAAACAAGAATTGCACTAATCAAATCCTTTGAAATATTTAAGTTAATTTATTTAAAAAATCCATTTACATTTACACTGCTGTTATCAGTTTACTTGTGCTTTTCTGAACCTCCTCTCAGATTGCATAATCTTGGTTCAGATGCTTCTTTTTCTCTTTCCAGGGCAACCCTGATATTCCTTAATATCCACAGGGTCTTCTACAATTAAACTAAATCAAAATGGTCTATTATACAATCAGAATAGTCGCAAAAATGCAAGACATGAATCTTCTTAAAGAATGACTTTCTACTTTAAATAAATGCAAAAATATTTTCACTCTAGTTACTGTTTCCACTTTCAATTTTCTCAGGCTTTTATTACTTAACAAACTAAATAAACTTTTCTCATTTTACTACCCAAAGCTCACCAGTTTATATAAAAGCTCCCACATTTCCTTTTTTTCTAACGGTTTCCATTAGAGCGAGTGCAAGAGATTTGTCTGGGATAAGGGGCTGGGGGAAGGGAATCACTGAACTCAGGGCAATGGAAGTGCCATAGCCATGATTCTGACCCTCAACTCTGCATGTTCAGAAACTTGATTCTTCTATGCAGGCAGAATGAGTGCAGACACATTGGAATGTTTCACACTAACCTCCCCAAAGAGACTGGACATAAACCAGAATGCCAATGCATTACATTTTACTGAGTAACATGACTTCCAAAGAGACTTCAATAATTGCAGTAACTGTTAGTACATTTGCTCACCCTAATGCAATTCATAGGAGAAGCCAAAATATAATCAAAACAAAGGAAATTAGTGGGATAGTCTAACTGGGTGTTTTATCAGACTATTGTAACTTGATGTGTCTATTGCCATTCTAGAAAGCAATTATATCTCAATATGTGATTAAGACCCAACTTTCCCTGGATACTGCTGGAGACTTAATCTCTCTCTCTCTTTCGATTCACTTCCGTTTTCATTCAATGTGAAACCACTTAGATTTCCCTGATTGTATAATGCTGTTTCATGCCTCTGCATCTTTGCAGATTCTGTTAGGCACTGATCCCCACAAACTTTGTCCTTGCATAGGCTCCTTTACGTAGATTCAGGTAGCCACAAAAGAAATCTGAGGCAAGTGAGACAGGAAAACTTTCTAGCAATGGCTGGATACAGGATTTCTATGAAAGAAGGTTGGCAGGTCAATCCCAGTGGACAAATGCTTCAGATTCCACTTACAAAAGGTTGGGAGGCATCTCTAACACGTTTTAGCCAATCTTGAATACAGTTAACTTCACTGAGAGCCTGTTTTACATTCCTCATGGTATATAAATGCCACTACGTTTAGCAATAAGAGTACATTTGCTATGCTAAGCATCACAGCCTACAGCCTTAGTCAAGATATGGATAATGGATGACTGAGTAGCTACCTATAGAGTATGGCCTTTCCGTTGCAATGCTGACCTCCACTAAAGTGGGAATTTCTCAACAATTCTGATTACCCCCAGAATTGCAGCTTAAACCACTGCCACAAAAGTATTAAATCAATAAGTATTTTAAAGTACATTTCAGACTTAGCAACCCAATTCAAGTGTTACCACCTTCGAAAAGTATTTCCTTATCCTTCACTTAGCCCCACCATGTCCCAACCAAGTCTTGTAGAGACACTGGTCTGCTTCCTGGGAGAGAACTCAACACAGACCTCTATTTGTACCCACCATTCTGTGTGGTAATTTTTCATGTGTTTGTTTGTATCTCTGTCTTCTAATTAGCTATGGATAGAGACGATGTCGATACCTTATTCTACCTCACGTTAAACAGTGATTAGCAGGTAGCAGGGGCTCAGAAGATGATGAGTGCACGAATTGCTCTGAGGCTTCTCTTTTTGAGTCCATGAATCCCTTTTTTCTCCTGCTGATGGACTATTTCCACAGCTACATTAATATAATTGATTAGCTTACCCTATTGTTTACTAAAATGTTTTCCTCTGCAGGATATCAATGGGCATTAAGCAATAAAAGATTTTGGTAATCAAAAAAGTGTAGAAATGCTGAGTTAAACAAAGTTTTACAAGACTCTACTACAGAGCTTCTTAGAATTTTAATATTCTAATATGCGTTTTAAATATCCAAGAATTAAACTAGAGTGAACTCCTAGGGTGACATAATTGGGTATAAAGAAAACCCCATAATTTTGCATTTCACACATACAAAAAGATCTTCCAAGAAATGTCTGTCCTGTAATGTTCAGGAAAAAAAGGGGGGAGGGGATTGGTAGGAGGAAGGGAATTGGTAGAGAGAGAGTTTCCATAATTAGTAAATTTATAAAGCATGTATTTCAGTCATCAAAAATTTGTTCTGACCATAAATTCAACTTCTTTTGGCTTCTCTGTGAGCTGCACGTACTCAACTTGTTCTAGAAATTCTTTAGTACCTTTAAGCCACTGACCTTTCCTGGGGCTCAGATTCCATTCTTACCTCCATAACTCTTTACAATACTCCACGTTTCTGTCACTTCTGGCTCTGTTACCATGCCCTTGTTATAATGTCCAATCTTGAATGAAACTAGTAATGTGCTTTCAATCACTGACCACCCCAAACAGCTGACCACTATAGAATAAGTGATGCATAGGGCAAAACAGTTGTCACTCTGAATTCATGATCACCAATAATTGAGCCTTCAACTCCGTCCAGCAATCTCATACTATAAATTGCTAATCACGTCACTCTCCGTTCACTTCAGTGGCTATTTCAAACAATTTCCATTTTTAACCTCTGATATCCCTTATCTCTGTCCATAGCATTTATTAAAATTTCATTTTTTTACATTTGTTTGTGATCTCTCTCTTTCTCCCCAACTTAAATGTGAACTTCATGAGGTGAGAGATAATGCATGTGTTCGTTGGGCATTTCTACCATTTGCCCTTTGCCCAAATAATGCTGCAAAACAGTTCATCATAGTGATTCACATGACAACAAGTGTTTGCTTCTCTCATGACTGGAAGATGATAGGACAGCTCTGCTGATCTCGATGGGAACCACTCATGGTCTGCTGGTTGTCTGGTTATCAGTGATTTAGACGAGGGGTCTGCAAACATTTGGTTTTAATTCAGATGGTAAATATGTCAGGCTTTGCAAGTCATATATGGGCTCTGTCACACATTCTTCTTTTTTAACAACTCTTTTAAAATGTTTTAAGCTGTTCTTAGCTTGTAAGTCATACAAAAACAAAAACAAGCCATGGGTTGGATTTGACCCACGGACCATAGTTTGCCATGCCCGATGATCTTGACAAGCTGTGGGTCTAATTGAGCTTAACTGTTTGCTTCAGATGAGAATGTGGTCTGTTTGATGAGTGTAGGTTTTGGGGTCCAGGGCATGCTCTTCTATTTATTTATTTACTTATTTTTTAATCAGAGTCTCACTCTTGTCACCCAGGCTGCAGCACAGTGACACACTGATGGCCACCGCAGCCTCCACTGGCTGGGCTCCGGCGATCCTTCCACCTTAGCCTTCCAAGAGCCGGAACGACAGGTGCAAGCTACCACGCCTGGCTAATTTTTTTTATTTATTGTAGAGACGAAATTTCACCAAGTTGCCCAGGCTGGTCTCTAACCCCTGGGCTCAGACAATCCTTTCACTTCGGCCTCCCAAAATACTGGATTGACAGGCTTGAGCCACCACGCTCAGCCGGCATGCTCTTCTTATGGGATCATGAAAAGCAGAAGAGAGCAAGTGAGAATAATGATGCCTCTAGAGACCTAGGCTTGAACTGGATCACCAACATCCCAGCCAAAGTAAGCCACTTGGCCAAGCCCAAAGTCTCAGGGAGGGGAGATGTTTGCCTTCAGTATGACAGAGAAAAGCACATAGCAGAGGGAATGAATACAGTGAGCAGTAAAGAGTTGAGGCCAGTCATTTAATCTCTCACATCATTGTTTACTGAGTATTCAGACGAGTGTTCGGCACTTAGCAGGCCCCTAAGTATTCAACGATTGAAAAAAAGAAGTTCTGCAATCATTGCTACATTAACAGTGGGCATGATACAGAGAACATGTACTCAGTTCCAGAAGCCAGAGTAAACATTTTACTTATATTACCTTTTCCAATTCTTACAACATCTGTTTATGATAGCTAATATTATTTCCGCTTACAGATGAGAAAATTGAGTCTCATAGAGGTTAAATAACTTTGTGGAGCCAATTAATATTAAGTTAGACCTATATCATTTTCTAAAATCAGGTTCCGCCTACTCCAACCCTTGATATACTGAATTTATCATTGTCAGTACGTGTCAGTTTCATGACTTCCAATTGGCCGCCATGAAATCCATCAGTAGGGCCCATCGCACATGGAGGGTGGTCATCTAGTGATGAAAGAGGAGTTCTGTAAGCTATTCACAAAAGAAACAGTCAATTAAAAGGAGGAAAAAATATTTCTTTTCAACTTTTGTTTTCCAGTCTTACTGCCAGAAATGTATTGTGGCATAAAAAGAGGAACTGCCTAGAAAATATTTTCCAAAATAAATCCATACATATTTAAGTACTTTTAAATGGGTGAATAAATACCCAGGAATCATTCTTTCTGGCCACATGCTATTAATCTGCTATGTCTTTCCCTTCCCAACGTTTACACGATTTCTCATTTTGGCTTTATTCCCATCTCTGTCAAGTCTGGAATCCAGGCTTAATCTGCCAATACTGCCCTCACCGGAAATCTAGAATCTCATACTCATTTGGTCATCTATGTCAGATCCTACCATACTGCCTAGGATGACAAAAGCATTGACTAATATTAGCAAACCATCTCTGAGCCCACAAATAATTCGCACTAATGACTCTTAAGTTGGCCCTCGTTGCTGCTTTCCATCTTGGAATTACTTTCTCATTGATTCACTATAACATTCCCTCCTATTCCAGACTCTGTATTCTTCAACCCCCGAGTCCTAATTCCCAATTCCCAGTTCCTAGGTTTGTGTTCACTCCTAATTGATGGAGATGGATGCCACCAATGCCAACTCTCATAAATTTCTTTCTACAGAAGAACTAGAAGAAAATTTCTACTTCCCCATGTGTTTGTATTTTGGCTTTTGAAAATATTTTTTCCTTCTCTTCCGTCAGCGTATCATGTGTTCTCCTTGCGTCTTCTGCTCACTGTTCAACTTCTTGTCACATTTGTTTAATCTTATCTCTGCCTCTTCAGCTCTACCGCTGTCCATCAACTATCCATTTTTCTTACATTCCATTCACTCTACTTTGGCTTCTTTTCTTTTGCCTATAAACATTCTGATGTATTCTTAATCTAGAACAAAATAATTCTCAATGTCTTAACTCCCATCAGCTACTGACTCAGAATTTCTCTTCTTACCAATGCACTTCTGAAAGGCAGATGATTTATTCTTTATCTTTGCTCCCACTCACTATGCCCTTGTAACTTGGTTTCCATATCCTTCACTCTATTTGATCTGTAATCTTGAAAGTGATGAGTAACTACCCCATCATCAAGTCCAGTGACATTTTCCCAGTCCTCTAGACAGTGGCATAAATTCTAGTCCTGGGCTGAAGGCCTGAGAAGAAGGCCTTGATGCCCTACATTGAGCAGTCAGGCAAAAAGTTACTCTAGCCTTCCTCCACCTTTTTGCTCTATGCTAGCCCTCAACGTATTGGATGATGCTCACTCACATTAGGGAAGGCTACTTGCTTTATTGAATCCACCAATTCAAATGCTAATCTCTTCCAGAAACACCCTCACAGGGACACTCAGAAATAATGTTTATCTAGCTATCTGGACATCTCCTGGCCCAGGCAAATTGACACATAAAATTAACCATCATACTAAACTTACTAAATTAATGAAAAAAGAAGTAGAATGAACAATAATTAAGCAATATATTAGAAATTTATTTTTTAAAATATTTCTCAAAAGATGTTGGGTTCCAACTTATCTTATAGGTAAATTATTTATTCTCAAAGAGCAGCTAATACCAATTTATTTTATAAGGATAGAGCTCAAATATTCGAAATGACAAGAGTGGCACACAAAAAAAGAGAAACGTTCCCACTAATGAAGAGTAAAACCAAGATAGCTATAAAGTCCTACTAAATGTAATCTGATTATATAAAAGGATGCACAATTTGCCATGACTATATAGAGTTTATCCTACAAATGTCAGGTTAGATCAATATCAGAATATTTTAAAAAATGAGTTTAAAGTAAATGATTATGTCCATTAATTACATAAAAGTATTTTGTGGTATTTAATACTCATTTCTCCCAAAAGCTACTTTTGAACTATGCACGAAAAGCAGATCTGTTTAGTGCCATCAGTGGAACACCCATACACAAAGCAACACAATGGCAGGTGCTTACTCACTGTTATATAATATTGTTTGCACATTGTGGCTGCAGCATGAGTTTTTCCTTCACGGTTTCCTAGTGGGATGGTGGAACCAAGAATTAACAGGCCTGAAAGTCTTACTTATTTCTTTCTTAATCCAAGCACCAAGACCTTCTCACTGACTCCCTCTCTCCTGATCTTCTCACTATCCTTTCCCTCTTTTGCATTCTTGTCCAACTGTTAAAACTGATCCCTGATATCTTATCTCTTATCCGGGTTCTTAGGTGGTCTTCTTGCCTCAGCCTAATCTGCGTCCAGTTATGTTTTATTTATTTATTTTTGGTTTTCTTAATTGAACTTTTTGTTCTGAGATAATTGTAGATTCATAGGCAGCTATAAAAATAATAAAGATCCCTTGTGTCCTTTACCTGCTTTCCCTCAATAGTAATATTTTCCAAGATATAGTGCATTAACACAAGCAGGATATTGACTTTGATACAGATACACAGAAAATGTCCATCACCACAAGAATCACTCATATTGTCCTTTTATACCCACATCTACTTCTCTCTTATCCTCACCACCTTCTTAACCGCTGTAAACCCAATTTTGATCTCTATTTTTATAATAGAGTAATTTCAGTAATGTTTTATAAATAGAATTCTACAGTTGCATCCAATTATTACTTTAATTTTTTTTTTTTTTTGAGTCGGAGTCTCACTCTGTCACCCAGGCTGAAGTGCTGTAGCACACTCATGGCCACTGCAGCCTTGACCTTCCGCCTAAGCCTTCCAAGTAGCTGGGACTACAGGCCCGTGCTACCACGCCTGGCTAATTTTTTTGATTTATTGCAGAGACGAGGTCTCGCCAAGTTGCCCGGGCTGGTCTCGAACCTGTGGGCTCACTCAATCCACTTGCCTCGGCCTTCCAAAGTGCTGGGATGACTGGCTGAGCCACCGAACCCCGCCTTAGTTTAAATTCTTAAGAAATTGCTTTCCTAAAATGCAAACCTGCTCATATCTTTCTTCCTGCTTTTAATCCTTTTATAGTTTCACATTTTAAAAAAATTAAGATGCAATTGAGGCAGAACTACCTTGTGCCAACCCCCTCTCAGATCTAAAGCGGAAGCCCAGTGTAATATATAGAGTACCTGGCATAGCATAACATGGACTGTGCATATGAATGGCGTGCAGTGCCGTGGTGATTGATAGAAGGTGTTGCACGTATGCTAGAGTCTCCTTATAGGGGAGATACTTCCCTCAAATCCTCTGACAGTGCAACTAATTTCATTCAGAGACAGTCTGGGTGGAAAAGCTACTTGTGTATTCCAGTTTGGATAACAAAGGAAAAGAGGCTTATTTGCTCTGCTAACAGAAGCTTTTCCACTCATGTGCAGTTAAAGCTACAAAAGGTAGATATAACCAGAAGCAGTTCCTTCAGCTTAGATATAAATTGGAAAAGCTCCATGCATTGGCATGAACAATCTTAGGCATTGGAGGCGATTTTTTTTTAAAGAAGTGGAAAAAGCAAGTAGCAGATGTCGGACGAGCAGTAGCACGCAGTGGAGCCAGCTGCAGGGCAGCTGTTTTCTGTCTGGAGAGCCCTTTAGAAGTACTTTTGAGGTTCTTCAAATATTTGATCAGAATTTCATGTATGCTGATGCTACATGAGGAACTTTAACATTTTAATGTTCTGTCTAAAGTTCTATTGGAAAACATCCTGCTGAAACAAACAATGGGCTAACCATTGCCCGGGAAAGTGGCAAATCTATGGACTTCAGAGTCTGGCAGACCTAGGTTTAATCCCAGGCTCTCATTGCAAGTGCCATCTTAGACTACTCAACTTCTCTGTGTAAATGTTTTCCCCTGTGAAATTCAACACATCTTCTGGAATTATAGGAGTCACTAATTATTATTGTTATTATTTTTAGATTCAGGGAACACGTACAGTTTTTTGTTACATGAGCATACTGCGTGACAATGAGGTTTGGGGTCTATGGAATCTGTCTCCCAAATAGTGAGCAAGGTATCCCATAGGTAGTTTTTCAGCCATTGGCCCCATCCCTCCCTCTCTACTTTAGGCGTGTCTCGTTCCCATGTTTATGTCTGTGGGTACCCAGGGTTTGCCACCCACTTATAAGTGAGAACATGTGGTATTCGGTTTTCTGTTTCTGCATTAGTTTGCTTACAATCATGGCCTAGAGCTCCACCCATGTGGCCGCACAGAACATGATTTCATTCTTGTTTAGGGTTGTGTAGTATTCCGTGATGAATATATACCACATTTTCTTTATCCAGTCCACTGTTGATGGGCACCTCGATTGGTTCCATGCCCTTGCTATTGTGAATAGTGCTGCGATAAACATATGAGGGCAGGTGTCTTTTTAGTAAAATGATTTCTGCCTCTTTGGGTGCATACCCAGTAGTGGGATTGCTAGGCTGAACGCTGAATTTAATTTTAGTTCTTTGTGAAATTTCCAAGCTGCTTTCCACAGGGGCTGAACGAGATTACATTCCCACCAACAGTGTATGAGCCTTCCTTTGTCTCACAACCTTGCTAACATTTGCTATTTTTTTGGCTTCATAAAACCTATCCTGACCAGTGTAAGATGGTATCTCATTGTGGATAATTTGCACTTCTATAATGATCGGTGACGTTGAGCAATTTTTCAAGTGTTTATTGGTCACTTGCATTTCTTCTCGTGAGAAGTATCTGTTCATACCCTATGCCCACTTTTTAATGGGATTATCTTTTTTTCTTGTTGATTCATTTAACTTCCTCGTAGATTCTGGATAATAGGCCTTTGTTGATTGCATGGTTTGCAAGTATTTTCTCCCTTTCTGTAGTGTGTTAGCTTTGCTAATAGTTTATTTTATTGTGCAGAAGCTCTTTAATTGAATTAGGTCCCACTTGTCAATTTTGGGTGTTGCTGTACTTGCTTCTGAGGATTTGAACGTAAATTAATTGCCCAGGCCAATGTCCTAAAGAGTGCTATCTTAGGTTTTCTTCTAGGATTTGTATACTTTGAGGTCTTACATTTAGGTATTTGATCTACCTTCAGTTAATTTTGGTGTATAGTGAGAGGTTGGAGTCCAGTTTCATTTTTCTACGTATTGTGAGCCATTTTCTCAGCACCATTTATTGAATAGGGTGTCCTTTCCCCAATGTTTATTCTTGTCAACTTTGTCAACAATCAGATGGTACAGGTGAGTGGATTTAGTTATTATCAGTTCTCTATTCTACTCCATTGGTCTATGTGTCTATTTTTGTACCAGTACCATTCTGTTTTGGGTACCGTAGCCTTGTAGTAAAGTTTGAGATTTGGTACTATGATGGCTCCAGCTTTGCGCATTTTAGAATTGCTTTGGCTATCCGGGCTCTTTGTTGCTTTCATATAAATTTTAAATTTTTTTTCCCTAATTCTACTAAATATTTTAGGTCTACAAAATACCTAGGACCTAGGGAAGGGTGAATTAGTGCTAGTATTTCCTCTACTCCTCAACTGTCATCATTGTAAAACATAATTAGTTACACGTTAATTCATAATATCTCTCGAGGACAAATTGGTTAATTTTTTTCTGTGAACATCACCATATCAGAGTGTCTCTGTATCAATGTATAAAAATCTGCCGTAAGTTTATGTTAGAGATGCAAGATCACCTATAGTTAAACTACAAAGTTTTTTTTTCTGAAAAAACAAAGGAAGGCAACTTCCTTTTATTAGCTTTTTATTTAAAATTAGACTTCTAAACTTTAGGGAAAATGGTTGCCCTTAATTTGTTCTGTCCTCCATGACCTGGAGACCTCCTAAATACTGAGAGAGTCTGTACTTTATCTCTTCCATTGTAGATAGATAGATAGATCGACAGGTCAATAAGATAGATGTATGTATCTATACATAGGTCCATATCTGTCTGAAAATCCCATATTTCCACAGTATATTATTTCAGGTTTGGATAATCATCATACCGTAGCTAAAATAATAAACTCATTTAAGCAAACTGTCTTCACTCTTAAAATAGCTTTTGTAGATTACTGCCTTGTTGCAATATTTAGAAACCAGCAATGGTAGAAACCTAGTTTTCAAATTACTCCAATGTTGCTCGTCTGGCCTGAAACCTCCTTACTTTCCATCTTCCCTTCGAGCCATACTTCCCAGTACCCTGCTTCTGCACTGAGTGTGTGCTCTGGCTAGTGACATAGCTCTGCCATCTCTTATGAGCAGGCTTTTCAGCCTTGTGCTGCTGGGCCTGTATCCTGTGCCTCCTGCTGAGAAATTGCCTAGGCCAGTGAAATTTTCCTTCTAGGAAGTTTCTTTCCTCAGCTACATTTGTTTCACTGGAACCTTGAAATGAAGCTCCAGGTGACATTTCCAAAGCAGGTATTGCTTTTCTTTTACACTCCTCAGCCTGTGGTCTCAAAGTGTGGTCCACAAACCCCTGGGAGTCCCTGAGACACTTTTAGGTTTTGAGCATAAAAAAGTATTTTCGCTATAACGCTAAGACTTTATTTTTTACGTGTTGACATGTGCATTGAAAGTGCAAAAGCAAAGATGAATTAAACTGCTGGCACCTTTGCACAAATCCAGACAGTGGCATTGGACTGAACTGCTGTAGTAGAAATTGTGTTCTTTACCAGCATGTGTTCACATGTAAGAAAAAGAGCCTGTTATTTCAGCACTTTGGGAGGCAGAGGCGAGAGAATTGCCTGAGCCCAGGTGTTTGAGACCAGCCTGGACAACTTGGTGAGACCTCGTCTCTACAATAAATTAAAAAATTAGCCAGGCATGGTGGTACATGCCTGTAGTTCCAGCTACTTGGAAGGCTGAGGCAGAAGGATCGCCTGAGCCCATCAGGTTGAGTCTGCGGTGGCCATGAGCATGCCATTGCACTCCAGGCTGGGTGACAGAGTGAGACTCTGACTCAAAAAAAAAAAAAAGAAAGAGAAAGCTAGTTTTATTTAACAATATCATTATTCAAGCAGTAAAAATTATTGCTTTTATTAAATTTAAACCCCTGATGATGCATCTTTTTGTTATCTTGTGTGACAAATTGGGAAATATGCGTAAAGCGCTTTTATTCCTTACTGAAGTATGATGTTTGTCTGGAAGGAAAGCCTTTGTGTGATTGAATTACAAACTGAACTAGTCACTTTTTTCACAGAAAATGATATTTACTTTAAAGAACAACTGACAAACTATGGTTATACAAACTTAGATATTTGGCAGATATTTTTGTAAAAATAAACAAAAGTGCCTGTCTATTCAAGGGGGAAAACTTAAGTTTGATGCCACTGATAACATTTGAACTTTTAAGCAAAAAGTATAATTTTGGAAAACTTGTATCAACCACAGTGGGCTTGACAGTTTGCAAATATGTCGATATTTTTCATGAGATTCTTGGCACTACTAAGAAATATGATATTTTATATATTTTATGATGCAGTGTGACAGTGTTAACATTTGGAAAATCCGCATGTCTCGATGAGCTAATATTTTCCAAACAAGCAATAAATAAGTTCAAAAATGCATTCATGGGTAAAAGATTCATACAGAGTGCAAGATAGACCAATAGATTTTAGTATAACCATGAAAAGTTCATGGATAGGGTTGCAAATAATTGCACATTTCAAATAACTTTAAGAAACTAGCACTTATTGAGTTTTGTGTAGTGTCAAAGAAGATCCATGTATCAACTCATATTTAAAAATATGAGTTAAAATGCAACAGATGCTGGAGAGGATGCGGGGAAAAGGGAACACTTCTACCCTGCTGGCAGGAGTGTAAACTAGTATAACCTCTATGGAAAACTGTGATGATTCCTAAAAAAATCTAAAAATCAACCTTTCATATGACCCAACAGTCCCCTTTCTGGGAATATATCCAGAGGAACTCAGATCATTTTATAAAAAAGGTACATTCATGTTTATTGTAGCACTAAACACACGGAACCAACCTTGCTGCCTATCGAAAGTGGACTGGATTAAAAAATGTGGTACATATACACAATGGAATTCTATGCAGCCAAAAAGAAGGATAAAATTATGGACTTTGCAGCAACTTGGGTGAATTTAGAGTCTATGATACTCAGTGATCTATCCTAGAATCAAAGAACTGAGTACCACATGTTCTCACTCAGACACGGACCCTGAACATTTATCATAATACTATCAGAAAGGAATCGGCAATAGTGGGAAACTGCCAGGGGAGAGAAGGGAGCACATAACACCAATAAGGCTACATGATCTCAAACCAAGTGAAGTGGGGACCAAAGGAATCCCTTTGGGGATCCAAAGTGTATCTGTAAAATGACCACTTTTCTACCTAGTCCTAAATTGTACCCCACATCTTTAAAATAAATACATTTTTAAAAATGAAGTTAAAATGAATTGTAGACTTAAATATAAAACTAAAACTGTAAAAGTACTAGAAGAAAACATAGGAGAAAAATCTTCATGACCTTTGGTTAGGCAAAGATCTCTTCAATAAGATACCAAAAGCACATTCCACTTTTCAAAAAATGATAAATTGAACTTGTCAAAACTGAAAGCTCTGCTCTTTCCTAAAAGAAAAAAATGTTCAAATTATACAACTGATAAAAAGTGCTTATAGCCAGACTATGTCAAGAATTCTCAAAACTCAAAAAAGAACGAATATTCAGTTTTTAAAAAATGAGCAAAATATCTGACTAGGTACTTTATCGAGGAAGACATACTTATGTCAAATTATCATACAAAAGATGTCAGGAATTACTAATCATTAGGGAAATACAGATTAAAAGCATGCGTTATTACTTATTAAAGTTTTTATTCTTTTTTAAATGATTATTGAGGCATAATTTACATACAGCAAATTTTATCCTTTTTAATATATAATTCCATGAATTTTGAAAAGTGCTTAGAGTACTCAAGTCAATAAACAAAGAGATCCATCACCCTCCCAAAAAGTTTTTTCTATGTCCTTTTGTCAAATTCCTTCTGCCCTAGCCCCTGGAAACCACAGGTCTGTTCCCCCACCCCCCGCCCCCCTGTATTTTGCCTTTTCCGGAATGTTATATAAGTGGAATCATATATGTGGCTAAAAATGTCTAAAATAAGGATGAAAAATCAACAATGCCAAGTACTGGCAACTATGCAAAGCAAATAGAACTCTCACACATCAGAATGCAAATTGGCATTGCCAGTTTGAAACACAGTTTGTCAGTTTTTCATAAAGTTCAATATACAGCTACCACATGAAGCAGCAATTCCACTCCTAGATTCTTACCTATGTGAAATCAAAGCTTTTGACCATGTTACCAAAATGCCAGGAGTTTCATCATGTCCCATTGCTCTCTACACAGAAAACCAATCACTGAGACAATGAATATTGCCAAGGATGAAGGCTTTTTATTTGGGTGATATCAGCCAAGGAGAATAAGTGAGTCAGTCTCAAATCCCTCTCTCCAGCTGATTGAAATTGGGGATTTATAAAGCAGGAGGTGAAATGTAACTTTGTGTGGGAAAACAGCAATTAGGAAAGTTAAGGAAGCAGCCAAGATGAATGAGGGTCTGGTATCTCAATGTCTGGATGCAGTGATCTGGTGAGTTTCAGTCCCTTGCCTAAGGGTCAGTTTCCTTAAGAAGGAACTCGGATAAGGCAAATGTAAATTTTACGTTTTAAGGGTATCAATTTCTATGTTTACTCAAGAAACCCTAAAATATCAGTTATATGGGAAAGTGGGCCAATTTCAACCATACAAAAGTCTGTATGTAAATGTTTTTAGCAGTTTTGTTCATAATCACCAAAAACTGTAGACAACTATTTCCTTTAACTGATGAATGGATAAACTGTGAGATTTTTCATATAATGAACTATTACTCAGGAATAAAAAAGGAAAAAACTGACACACACAGCATAGATGACTCTGAAACATATTATGCTGAGTGAAAGAATCCACACTAAAAAGAGAATGATTCATTTATACAACTCCACTTATAGGACATTCTGGAAGAGCTAGAACCATAGGGTAGAAAACGTGTTTGTGGTTTCCAGGGCCTCAGGTGGGGGGAGTAGTTTGACACAGGGACACAGGGCAATTCTGGCAGGGTAAGGGAACTTTTCTATCCATTGCCTTGAGTAGTGCATGCACTTGTCAAACTCATAGAATTGCACACTGAAAAGGGTACATTTTGCTGAACATAAATTATACCTTAATCATATTAATGTCTAAAAGAACAAAAAGTGTTTTGTTTTTTAAGAGAGAGGTAAATTAGAGGAAAGATTCAAACTCCCCCTTTATTACTGCTAAAACTGATACTAGGTAATACAGGACTCATCTTTGAGGGAGTTATTTATGCTAGAGGTTGTGCCCAACAAGTGCAGGCCTCACGCCCAGGACTAGGTCTCTATGGCTAAGCTCACTGCATGGTGAGACCAGTCAGAACACATATTCCCTGCAGCTAGACCCCAAAGAGGAGAGTGGTAGAAGAAGCTGAGCTCCAGGTGCCCTGGTTCTCTCTCAATCCTTTTAACTGGGCAACTCAAACCACCCCCATCAGAAGAATAGTGGGAAGTTTTGGGGAAAATATTTCCTTGTAGAAAACAGATACAGTCAAGAAAATTTATTTGTTAATACTACCAATCAACTTTTATAAAAAATGTAAGCATATTGGAACCTTACAAAACATAACAAGCAGGGATTCAGGAAAAAAAAAATTGCTTTTGCAGCACGTGCCCAGTCTTTCCAATAATACCGTCTCCAGAAAACTCCTTTTTCTGCAAGGAATCACCAAATGAGCACGCTCTACTGTTTTTACATGTTCCAGAAAAATTATGTAGTTTCTATTGCAGTATGCACTTGACTACGTGTCATTCAAGTGGGTGATTTCTCTTAAGTGCAAATTTTATAGCAACCAGAGATCATGTTTGTCTAATTATTGATGCATAGTGCCTAATGCAGCATCACGGAGAGATAATTAGTTAAAAATTACTTCTGATTACAATGATAATGTGTACATATTGCTGTAAGTATATTCATATTTCCTGTAATTTTGGTTTTTTTCACCTATCATACGTCTCTGCTCTTAAAACTTGTCCTTACTAAGATTTTCATAATCTTAGAAGATCTTTTATTCCAAAAATATTCATGGACAACTAGAACTTGGAAAAAATGGCCATAATAGTTTAAGAATCTGAGGCCTGTATTAATTTATTTTTTTTTAGGAATGACCATATACTTATTGACTGAACCTATTTATGTTTTCTTTGGCTTCACTATTTTTGAATTTGTACCACCATTTTAAATGATATATTCTAAAATGAATCTGTAGGACAGGTCAGCTCAGTAAATTAAATTCACTTTCAATTATATATACCTAAAATTGGTGAGCTGTGGTAAGTTATTTGGGACTTTGGTCCCATATATTCTTCTCAATAAAGTAAGCCCAGAGATACTCAGATGTGCTACCAATCTGGGATTGAAATGGAGTTCTTGATTCTATTACATGCATCACAGCCTCTCTGGTGTACCCCCAGCTGAAAGCTCCTTTAGAATAAGCCTCAGGGAGCAAAGAGAGATTGATCATTTATCTGAAATAATGTTATTTCTGTGGTTTAGTCTGTTTGTGCAACCTCTGGAAAATATTTTCTATCTTAACTTGTAATAAAAAAAATATTGTTAACAACTGGTAGAATCTATTTTAGTGACCTATTTTGGGTATTTTCCCATTATGGCAAATAAAATATTATACTTTTTAATGTCTCCTTTATAATGATACTGTTCTTTTTTCATTTGTGTATAGAATAAATTTCTCTAGTGCATAGTCATTTAAAAGCAAAAGGCAAAAGATTAACTTACAAATCAGAAAAATATATATTTATGTAGTTAAATATAGCATGCTAATATTTTTAAATCAATACAAAAGAAACAAATTGTGCAAAAAACATGGATGCTTTAACAGAATAGAGGTCATTTGGCAGAATTCTCTTTCCACTTGTTAAAGGAGAACAAACACTGAAGCACTAGGTTTTATTCAGCATCTAGCCTCATTTTTCTACTGCTGGCTAATAATTCAAATAAATGAATTTTCCAGATAACTGAGCGCTAATTTTTATATTCCTTCAAGGTACTTAGTTATCTTTTTACCCTTGTGGGAAGTATTTTAATATTTATTAAACATTGTGTGACCCTCCTAGATAAATATGTATTCTCTTCCTAAGTAAAAACTTTGAGCATAATCTGCACTTCTTTTTGATAGTGTGGGGTCATTATTAAATAGCATGTTACCTCCATCATAAGACTTCTTTACCCAAGGATGCACCATTGCTACAAAAACATGTCTTCCAGAGAAAACAATTAAAGCAATATTAAACATACTCATCGATAAGATACTTACATCTCATTTGAAAACATTAAACTATGGACGAGTGAAAATTACATACTCAAAAGCAGAATCTGTGTTGATACTAATTCTTAAAATGTTCCCCAGTATGCAGCGAAAAGTTTTTGTGTCCAGCCCTGTCCTCACCGCCTGCAGACTCTCAGCTGTCACTTTCATCCATATTACCTCCAGTGTAAATTCCTGTCCATTTGCTTCTATTTTGCTGCTGCCCTAAGCTGCTAGCTGTGAGTTGAGAAAGCCAAATAGCAAGCTAGTCAATAATTATGTGCTAAATAAGAACAGTGAGATTCTTCCCTGGAGCCCTAAGGCCGTATTTCAGTGCTGACGTTTTTTTTGTGACAACTGCTTCTGTACTCAGAGGCTCATCTAGTGTCAGGCCTGCGTTCCATTGAACTAGATTGCCAGAAACTTGTACTTTGGGCAAATGGTGTGTCGACGACATTAGAAATTTTGAAATGCGTTTCATATAGACTACTGACAACAATCCTATCATCTGGAATTCTCATAGCTTGAAAGAGACACATGAAATGTCGATAGGACCCCATCCTCATTTGAGAACTGACTCTGTCAGGAGACACTTTTAGGTCTCAGGGACAAGGGTATGTGGGAAACAGGAACATGGGAGCAGGAGGGTTGCCACCTTCACCTTGCTTTCAGGGCCAGTGGCCTTGAGGCCCTGACAACAGTGCCCTGTGTCTGGAGTGAGCATCTTGGTTGTATTACCAGGGAAGTAAGAAAGAGGGAGAAATTAAATTGGTGGAAAAAGCCAAATCTTGTGTGACTCTCAACCATGAAGACAACACGGGCAAGGGTTCTATAAGAAACAACATCAGGCCAGGCATGGTGGCTCAAGCCTGTCATCCCACTACTTTGGGAGGCTGAGGTGAGAGGAATTGCCTGAGCCCATGGGTTCAAGACCAGCCTGGACAAGTTCACGAGACCTCATCTCTACAATCAACCAAAAAATTAGCTGGGCATGAGAGTGAGCGCCTGTAGTTCTGCTACTAGGAAGGCTGAGGCTGAGGGGTCACCTGAGCCCAGCAGGTAGAGGCTGCAGTGGCCATGAGTGTGCCACTGTACTCCAGCCTGGACGACAGAGTGAGACTCCAACTCGAAGAAAAAAAGAAACAGGACATCAGTCAGTGGCTTCACTGGGGCCAAAGAAAGGGAGAGGGTGACTTCTACAAGCCCGGGGGAAGTATGGAACAAACCTGGCCGGGGTCTTCAAGCTTCAAAGAAGCAGGCTGGAGTTCCAGTTGGTAATAAACCCAAGTAATTCGAGATTTTATGCTCTATGCCTGAAGGGAAATCTGGGGAAAGCCAAATTTCTGGGAATACATCCACAAGATAGTAGAGAATGAAAACAATCACTCAAGGAGTACAGAATGTGTAGGTTTCTCCCTTCAGTGTGAGACACCAGATATATCAGTCACAAAGACCAATCACGGCCATCATCAAGAGATAGGATTTAGGACCCCGATTTGCTTTTTAGTGAGGGACCTGGGACATCTGAGTCTAAAGATCATGAACTCTTATGCCAACCTCCTTTGTGAGAGCCTGGGGAATTCGAGAAGCGACAAACATGTCACCATTTTTTTTTTTTTTTTGAGTTGGAGTCTCACCCTGTCACCCAGACTGGAGTGCAGTGGCCGCTCCTGGCCACCACAGCCTCGACCTGCGGGGCTCCGGCGGTCCTTCCGCCTCCGCCTTCCGAGTAGCTGGAACTACAGGCACGCGCTACCATGCCCGGCTATTTTTTTTTTTGATTTATTGTAGAGATGAGGTCTCGCCTGCCCAGGCGGGTCTCGAACCCACGGGCTCAGGCAATCCACTCACCTCAGCCTCCCAAAGCG
>CAUYQG010195844.1:0-13111 GCA_963574415.1 Tarsius wallacei
GCGCGCGCTACCACGCCCGGCTGATTTTTGATTTATTGTAGCGATGAGGTCTTGCCAAGTTGCCCAGGCGGGTCTCGAACCCGCGGGCTCAGGCAATCCACTCACCTCAGCCTCCCAAGGCGCGGGATTACAGGCTGAGCCCCCGAGCCCGGCTAAGTGCTGCCTTATATATGAGGATCTGCAGTGTGCATGATATACTGACTCTTAAAAACATCATAGAAGGGGCTATTGAGTAGTTAAAGAAAGAAGGCCCTTCCGGAGATGCACACCTGACTCCATCACGTACACCTTCCTGGCCTGGGGCAGGGAGGTGGGAAATGCAAAAGACAATACAACAGTGGAAAGCACAGAGGATTCAGAAGAAAGAAAACTCAATAGGCCATTGGAAGGACCGAAACAGAAAAGAGGATCTTGCCTGCTTTTTAATCTCAGTTTATTATTTAAAATATATGTGACCTTGGGCAATTTACTTAAACCTCTGCCTCTCAGTTTTCTCACCTGTAAAGTGAGCATAATAGGAATTTTCTGGAAGAGTTATTAAAAGAATCCAGTGATTAATGTTTGTCAACAACTCAGAGCTGCCATAGAGAGCTCATTAAGAACCTATTAGTTGATCATAAAAAAATCTGATGAGGGCACTAATAAAAGGAAGCACTGAGTCAGTTATGCTTAGGTTGACCAGCTGTCCAAGTAAAGCCTCCTGTTTGTGGATAGTCAATCACCCTAATTGTAGAAGCAGAAGAACGTGTATTTTGTCAGTTGGGGTCATGGGGCAGGACGACTTCACCACAGTACACAGTTGAGCTGAAATTAGAAAAAATTAACCATGGATTTGCCAAACAAACAAGCTGGTGGCCTGGTGCTCCAGTAGAGAAAATATTGTGAACCAAGGCATGGAAGGATGGAGATGTTTGAAATGGCTCACCAAGTACCTATTATTTTTCACACATCTCTTAGAGAACCTATCTTTATTTATTGTTATATTGTTACATTTTCTTGATTTTCAGAGTTTATTCTCTTCGAACAATTTTCAATGGGTATGAAAGAGAAATATTCTCAAAGGTACACATTCATTACAAGCGCCAGCCTTATCTGAGAAATGTTAAAATATGAGGTCCTCTGGGGAGGATTTAGAGTCAAGGGAATTCCTGTACATCTTCTTGGGGGGGGGGTCTGGAATAAAAGACACAGTCCGGCAGTGTGTGGTCATCACGTTGCTGTGCCCTGTACACTGCTTGGTGTCTTCCACTCCAGGGCAGAATCTACGAGTGTTTACTAGCACTGTACTTGCTCAGAACCAACTCAGGTGCTGCTGGGCGCTTCTGGAAAAAGTAACACTTGGCATGTTCTCAACATTTATTCAGGGAGGAAAAATGTCTATGAAACAACTGGGAAAAACAAAAATGATGAGCCAATGACAATGTTGGCACCGTTAGTATGGACGGGGAAGGTGTGTTCCCGGTCAGAGTGCCTGGCATGACAGGGTGGAGAATGGGAGCTGCGACTAGTCCTGGAGGAATGTCAGGCCCAGGAGGACTCTGTAACCTTGGCCTCGTTCAGCCAACCCTGATTGCTTTCACATTGCTCCTGTGTATGTCGCTTTGCTTGTCACTATTCTGTCCAGCCCTTGCTCGTGTCGTTTAATTTTTACTGAAAGATTTCTTTCGTTCCAAGTGGGTATTTCTTTATCCCTTACATTGATGGAATTTTATTCTGCCAAACTTTAAACTTTAAAGCCTGTTCCGCTGAGTACCCTGGTTGAATCTCCCATACCAGGCTGGATGTGACTAGCTCATTTTTTGGAGGAGGGAGCTGGGCACTACAGGCCGACTCCCTAGCCCAAGTTATTCTATTTGCCTCCAATGTTGCTGCCTCCCACTGCATGGAAAGAGTTTAGGTTTGGGGTCCAGGGATCTCAGAAATCCCTCATCTAGCATGACAGAAGGATATAACACCTAGGAGGCTCACACTGTGAGCCCTGCTTGCTTTACCTGGTGCTTATGTGGGTGTGGGTGTGCACACACATACACACACACTCCAAGGGGCAGTATCTATACTGGTGCATCCCAGTGACCATTTCCCAGACCTCTTCAGAGTAAGCTTCCAGGTATTTGGACCAATTCCCTCCTCCTTTCAATCCTCCTGAGCTCTGGGCCAAATCAGTAGCTTCTGTGTTTCAAGGTTTTCGGATCATCTAACCGCTGTAAGCATGTCCATATCATTTTGTGAAGTACTAATAAACTGTCCTTTCCACTTATCACAGATAAGAAAAAAAAAAAACTTTCGTAATGCAGTTCACGTGATGGCAATGGCTCATAGCTTACTAGGAAATAGCTAAAATAGAATGCATTTTGCAATATATAAACCTTTCAAGGTCGTGTGATTTAGTCACTTCCTTCTATACGATGCATAGAAGGTAGTATTTTGCCGACTTCTATTCCTGACTTCTCTATTATCTTCTTGTGTTATTCATTCACTCCCTCATTTATTACTTTGTTCATGGATGCATCTTGAGTGCCTGCCTTGTGTGAGCTCTGGCTGGATGTTGGCGACACAGCTCAGAGGCACCAGTCACTCAGTTGGGTCATAATGATCCATCCCATGATGGTTCAACCTCTAGGGCAAGAGCTCAGAGAGGGTATCCTGCTCATCCCTGTATCGTCAGGGCCCAGCATGGTACCTGGCACAGAGCCGACACACAACAATGCCATGTACGTGTGGTCTTGGGGTTAAACGGCAAACATTGACCTTTCCCAGGGCCTGCTGGCACGGTCATGTCCCTGGAACTGTTCCTGGCTGTGACTTCTGACCTTGCATGGCCCCTACCACACCTCTTTCTTGACCGAGCCTAGTCTTGGCTATGGCTTCTGGTTTTTCCTTGGACTCTTCCTTGCTTTCCTACCTGTGTGCAGCTTGGAATGTCATGCCTTGACTAAGAGTCATACATCCACAATTCTCTACTGGCCTGACCCTCTGCCAAGCCACTGAACTAAACCACAGGTGACTGCTCTGTTTCCCAGTTTGTCCCACAGCTTTTTGCGGTCAAACCGAAGGTCTCAGCTGCTGCCTGGGAGTTGGGTGAACCATGGCCTGGTTTACTCTGGTCCCGAGAAAGCTCTCCACTGTCACTGTATGTGGTGCAATGGGCAGAGCCAGTCAGTGGGTGAGTTTAGGCGCCTTACCCTGCTGGTTGACAGAATTTCCCAGGCAGCTGTTCCTAGTTTCTGGAGGCACAGAAATACCACCAGGCGCATCTCTGCTGCAAGTTCCAGCAAAACTCACAACATTGGAGAGGTTCTGCTTGAGAAGAAAGGCGGAGGAAGCTGTGAGTGAATTTGAAACTCCATGTGACCAGAATACATTTATTATGCCCGAATCTTGGGGAGGTGGTGGAGTGTGATACCCAGGTTATGGGTCACGGGGAAGATGCAGCCAGAGACCACAGATGCTGGCCTGTCCTTGGCCACCCCTTCCAAAGCTGACAGGCAGTCCCAGAGTGGTCAGCAGCACAGACTAACTTTTCAAAATGGAAGTCTGCCTTAGTAGGCTATGAATGTGTATTTTCTTTTTAAAATCTTTTTTATTTTATTTTTAAGATGTGGAGTACAATTCAGGGTTAGGTATACAAACGTTCATTATGCACATACCCTTGTCTGCCCCTCAAGAGAGAACTTGTGATACTCAGTTCTTTGTTTCTGTGATAGGTCAATCAGTATTACAGACACTAAGTCCATCCAGGTTGCTGTGAAGTTCATAATTTTGTCCTTCTTTATGACTGCATAATATTCCATCGTGTATATGTACCACACTGTTTTTAATCCAGTCCTCTTTCGATGGGCAGCATGGTTGGTTCCATGTTTTTACTATTGTGAACAATGCTGCAATAAACATGTGTGTGTGGGTATATTTTTCAGAGAGTGCTTTGAGTCCCTCTGGGTATATTCCTAGTAGGAATTGCAGGGTCGTATGGAAGATTAATTTTTAGATCTTTTAGGAATCACCAAACTGTTTTCCACAGAGGTTGTATTAGTTTACACTTCCTCTAACAATGTAGAAGTGTTCCCTTTTCACTGCATCCTCTCCAGAGTGTGTTGTTTTTTGAGTTATTGATCATGGCCATCCCAATGGGAGTGAGGGGGTATCTCAGTGTGGTTTTAATTTGCATTTCTTTGGTAAATAGTGAGGCTGAGCATTTTTTCATGTATCTGTTGGCTGCTCTTATGTCTTTTGCCCACTTTGTAACAAGGCTGTTTGCTTTTTTCTTTTCGGCATGTATGAGTTCCTTATAGATCCTAGATGTTAGGCCTTTGTCAGATACACAGTTAGCAAATATTTCTCCCCGGTTCGTGGGCTGTCTCTCTGCTCTCTTGATGGTTTCTTTTGCTTTGCAGAAACTTGTCAGTTTGATGAGGTCCCACTTGTCTATCTTATCTCTTATGGCATGGGCATTTGGGTTTTTAATCAGGAATTGGTTGCCAGTTCCAATTTCCATAAGGGTGCCTCCTGCGTTTTCTAAGAATCTTAAGTTTGAGGTTTTATGTTTAGGTCTTTGATCCATTTAGAGTTGTTTTTGTGTATGGTGATAAGTAGGGGTCTTGTTTTAATCTTCTGCATGTGGTCAGCCAGTTTTCCCCTGGCACCATTTACTGACTAGGTTCTCTTCTCCCCAGTGGTTTTTGGTGGAGGCTTTGTCAAGGATGAGTTGGTTGAGAAATTCAGGTTTTACTTCTCTATCCTGTTCCATTGGTCTATATGCCTGTTCTTGTACCAATATCAGGCTGTTTTGATTATTTGTAGCTTTATAATAAAGTTTAAAGTCTGGGAGTGTGATAGCTCCCACCTTTTTTTTTTTTTTTTTTTTTGCTGAGGATTGTTCAGTCTATTCATGGTTGTTTATGTTTCCATATGAATTCCTGTATTGTCATTTCCGGGTCTGAGAAGAATGCTGCTGGTAATTTAATGGGTATTGAGTTAAATCTGTAGATTGCCTTGGGTAGAATGCACAGCTTAACAATGTTTATTCTTCCAATCCATGAGTATGGAGTATTTTTCCATTTGTGTGTCATCTTTGATTTCTTTGAGCACTGTTTTGTAGTTTTTGTTGTAAAGGTCTTTCACGTCTCTGGTTAGGAAAATGACAAAGTATTTCATTTTTTTGTGGCTGTTGTGAATTAAATTGTGCTTTTTATTTGGTTTTCTGTTTGTTTGTTGTTGGTGTATAGAAATGCAACTGTCTTTTGCATGTTTATTTTATACGCTGAGACTTTACCAAAGTCCTCCATCAGTGCAAGGAGGTTTTTGACAGATTCTCCTAGGTTTTTCAGTTATAGAATCATGTCATCTGCGAAAAAGGGTAACTTGACTTCCTCTTTTCCTATTTGGATACCATTGATCTCCTTAACTTGTCTGATTGCTTTAGCTAGGACTTCCAAAACCATGTTGAAAAGGGCGGGGGGCGGTGAGAGTGGGTAGCCTTGTCTTGTTCCAGTTTTCATGGAAAATGGTTCCAATTTCTGTCTGTTTAGCAGTATGCTGGTGGTGGGTTTCTCATAGATGGCTCTTACCATTTTGAGGTATGTTTCATCTATGCCTAGATGTTTGAGGCTTTTTACCAAGAAGGGGTGCTGGATTTTATCAAAATCTTTTTCTGCATCTAATGATATAATCTTGTGGTTTTTGTCTTTACATCTGTTGATGTATTTAATACATTTATGGTGTTGCAAATGTTAAACCAGTCCTATATCCTGGAGATGAAACCTACATGATAGTGGTGGGTGATTTTTGAGATGTGTTATTGGATCTGGTTTGCAAGGTTCTTGTTGAGAATTTTAGCATCTATGTTCATCAAGGATATTGGCCTGTAGTTCTCTTTCTTTGTTGGATCTTTACCTGATTTGGGTATCAGTGTGATGTTAGCTTCATAAAATGATTTGGGGGAGTTCCATCTTTCTCAATTGCTGGAATACTTTCAATAGGATAAGTATCAGTTCCTCCTTGTATGTTTTATAGAATTCTGTTGGAAAGCCATCTACTCAAGGGCTTTTTTTTTGTAGGTAGTTTTCTTATGACATAGTCAATTTCCTGGATAGTCATTGGTCTATTGAAGGTCTCGATTTCTTCTTATTTCAACCTGGGGAGTTGTGTGATGTCAGAAAGTCCTCCATTTTCTCTAGGTTTTTGAGTTTGTTTTCATACAAGTGTACATAGTAGTCTCTGGTAATCTTTTGAATTTCTTTGGGGACATGATCTTTTGCATTTCTGATGGTGTTTATTTGGACTTTTTCTCTCTTTTTCCTGGTCAGTCTAGCTAGGAGTCCAAAAATTTTGTTTATCTTTTCAAAGAACAAGTCTTTTGTTTCGTTGATTTTTTGTATTATCATTTTGTCTTCTATGTCTTGAATTTGGGCTTTTATTTTGGTGATGTGGATTCTTCTGCTGAAGTTAGGGTTTGGTGGTCTTGCTTTTCCAGGTTCCTTAGGTGACTTGTTAGGCTGTTAACTTGTGATCTTTCCATTTTCTTCATGTGTTCACAGAGATATGAATTCCCCTCTTACTACTGCTTTCATGGCATCCCAGAGGCTTTGGTAAGATGTTTCTTCATTTTCATTTGTTTCCACGTATCTTTTAATCTCTGTTTTGATTTCCATGTTGACCCAGGAGTGTTTAGCATCATGCTGTTTAGTGTCTGTGTCTTTGTGGTTTCTGGGGAAACTTTGTTGGTGTTGACTTTTATTTTTATTCCACTGTGGTTTGAGAAGATGTGTGGCAGAATTTCAATTTTATAGAATTTGTTTATGTTTGATTTATGGCTGAGGCGATCATACAGTACATCCATGTGGTGATGAGTAGAATGTATATTCTGTGGTTGTTGAGTGGAGTGTTCTGTAGGCATCTATTAAGTCCATTTAGTCAAGTGTCACATTGCGGTTCCAGATTTTCTTGTTGATTTTTTTGTCTTGATGATCTGTCTAGGATTGTGAGTGGAGTATTTAAGTCCTCAACTATGATAGTGTTAGAGTCAGTATCTTTTTTTAGTTTACCTAGAAGCTGCTTTATGAAAGTTGGTGATCTTGTGTTGGGTGCTTATATGTTTAAGATGGATATTTCTTGTCGGTGGGCTGAACCTTTTATCATTATATTGTGACCTTCTGTAGCTTTTTTAATTTTTGATAACTCAAAGGGTATTTTGTCTGATATTAAGATTGTGACTCCTACTTTGTTTTCTGTTGTTTGTCTGAAATTTTGCTTCCCATTCTCTGCCTTTGAGTCTGTGAGTGTCCTTCCTGGTGAGATGAATCTCTTGGAGCCAAATATTGTTGCCTCATGACATTTTATCCAAGTTGCCATTCTGTATCTTTCAGTGGTGCATTTGGTCCATTCACATTCAGGCTAATTATTGAGATGTGAGAGTTTATTCCTGTCATGATGTTCTTATAGAGTTTGTTCTTATTGCTGCTGTTTGTTTGTTGTCTCTCGTTTGACTTTTGGTTGATTCATGTGTGTTTTCAATCTCTTTCCTGTGTTCTTGGGAAGGGCGTTGTCATTATTTTTTTCCTTTCTTCTGTGTTTGATACTTTCTTAAATGTTTCTTGTGAAGGTGGTCTAGAGACAGCATAAACTCTTAGGGATTGACTGTCTGGGAAGGATTTTAATTCTCCATCGCTGATGAAGCTTAACTTAGCTGGGTAGGTAATTCTTGGTTAAAATTGTTTATCTTTGAGAACTTTGAAGATTGGGCTCCAAGCTCTCCTAGCCTGAAGTGTTTCTGTGGATAAGTCTGCTGCTATTTTAACTGGTCTTCCCGGTTAGGTAGTCTGACCTTTTTTCTCTTGCTGCCTTAGGATTTTTTCTCTTATACCTACTTTGTGTAGGTGAATCACTATGTGTCTAGAAGTTGGTCTTCTCATTTGTTATCTTGCAGGCGTTTTCTGAATCTCTTGTGTTTGAATGGTCCCATCACTGATGAGATGAGGCAAGTTTTCTTGGATAATTTCATGGAATGTTTTGTTCCAGGGTGGTCTCTGTCTCCCTATCTGCCTCAAAAATTCCAATTAATTTTAGATTTGGCCTCTTGAAATAATTGCTCATCTCTTAGAGGTTTTGTTCTGTTTCTTTAAGCTTCTTTTCTGTGTTTTTAACAGTTTGGGTTAGTTCCATATTTTGGTCCTCAAGCTCTGAGATTCTTTCTTCTGCTTGGTTAATTCTGCTTTCCATGCTTATCATTTTGTCATTTATTTCATTCGCTGTGCTCTTTATTGCTGTTATCTCAGTTGTCAACTCCTTCATTCTTTCCTCTTGTTTCTCCTCAGTTGTATCTATTCTCTCTATTAATGTCTTGATATCTGGGTTTGTGGTTTGAGACCAGTCATTCTGGGGACTCTTCATTGTTTGCATTCTGAAGTCTGTATTCTCAGTGTCTGACCACCCAGGGGTCTGTGTGAGTCCCATATTCCTCCTTTGGTTTTTTCTTCCTTTGTGTAGATTTTCTACCCCTTTTATTTGACCTCTTCTTTAATTCTGTTGTTCAGGGATGGGGAAGGGGGTAACTTTTACTTCTGTTTGCCCAATCTCCTATACTTTCTTATGTGATTCCTCGGGTTTTGTTCATTTCTGGAGCTGGACTAGGGGTGAGGGGTTGTACTTTTTGCAACTTTGAGATTTAATCGGAGCGGGGAGCTGTGATTCAGAAGCTGTCTGCAGTTACCCGTATCTACTCACCAGTGTGGGCCCCCTGGATCCCACTTCCCATGGTCTTGCCATCAGCCCATGAAGTAGGGGTGTGGGTTTACCCCCGGAAGCAAAATGAAGCAAGAAAAAGTAAAAGATTGGAAAAAGAAAGAAGGGGACAAGAGGAAGGTGGAGAGAGAGAAGAAGAAGAGGGAAAACACGGGCACCAACTAACAAATGAAAAGAGACACAAAGACAGAAAAGATCAAATACACAAAAACATACAAATAATCATATAAACACACAAACGGACAAACACCCCCCCCCATTGTTGTACTCTCCCTCAGAAATACCCATACACAAACAGGAAACCTAAAAACCCAATCAAATAACAGACACAAAGCAAGTATGGAACTGTCATCAGAAACAGAAAGAAAGAGGAGAGAAGTAAACAAAAACAAACAAACAAAACAATAAAAAATGAGCAAAACAAAAAAAATCAAACTCTCTCTCAGGTCATTCCTGTAAGTCCAACTTCCTTTCAGCTCTGATCTCCAGTCCCTCCCCTCCGCTCTCAGTGCAGGCTGATAGGGTTGCTCTCAGCACGGGTCAGTTGCCCCATGGACCACTGTGGGAGGAGGGTGGATCAGCTCTGGACTCACCCAGCTTGTCCAGTCTCCCACTCAGATCTGACATGTCTGTATCCGATCCAACGTGGGAGAGGGACTTCTGTCTCTCTGAGTTTGATGAGGTTACCTCTAGGTCCCAGGCTGGAGGCTGGGTGGAGCAGGGCGGGGCATTGCAGGTCTCTGTCTGGTCCCAGGACAGAGAAAATAGTTCCAGTGGGCACTTCCCCACTGGTGGTGGGGCTCTTCTCCAACTCTCCCCCACAGCTCTCCCCATTTTCTCTCTCCATGATCCTGGCTCATACTGCTCTGCTGACACAGGTGATGGTGTGGGCCAGGTTCCAGTTGATGAAGGTGAAGTGGGGGGTTGTAATCAGCAACAGAGGAGAACCCCAGGTGCATAAACCAGCATCTCCCCTCAGACAGAGTTTCACTCACTGGCTGGCACACACCTACTCATGCAGAGAGTCTTTATGGACACTGGCTTTTGCAGAGACCTCTCAGTCCGACCTGTTCCGTCACCATCTTGCTGGAAGTCTCCGAATGTTTATCTTCGACTTCACACATGTGGTGGGAGGACAGGACTTTGCATTATACCAAGTTTTAACATTCTATGGGAAGATGTAAGACATGTTTACATTACGCATGGAAAAGAGCGGAGAGCACATAGAATGAGAAAGTGGAACAGAGTGTGCTGTGCTGAAGAAATGCAGCACAGCGCGCCATCGTTTATGTTTTCTGACCTTTTAGGTTTCGTTCAGCCGATCAAATTGATTAAATGTGCATCCATTTGTCATCAAGGGCTGCAAAAGTAGAGTATGGTAGTCTGATTCCTTTCTTTTGGTTTTGCTTCTTCTTTTGGTGGTGGTTCATGTCTTCATTCGTTCAATGGAGGGGAGCTTGCTTATTTCCCCAGGCAAAGCCCATCCACACTGGCTGTTCATACCTTTTTAAGCAAACCCATAACCCCCGTGCTCTTCAAGGGCGGAGGCAGTGACTGGGGCATTCCCTCCCCTTCCCACTGACAGCACAAAGCTGGAATGAGCAGATACACAACACGTGGTTGTTGAATCCAGGTGGGTGGTTCACCAAGCCTGGCCTCTGAGGGCTGAGGAAGAGGGCCTCAGGTAGAGAGGAGGAGGAAGGCCTCTTGAGAAGATATGGCAGCCAGTAGGAAGGCTGTTGTCTGTAAAAAGAGATGGTGTGTTTGGGGAACGGAGAAGAATCATCTGGCTGCTGCTGGGAGTCAGTTGGGCCCTGTTGGGCAGGACGTCTCCTGTCCCGGCTGCCCCAGGCAATGCTCCAATTCTTGTATTCTCGGTTCAGGGAATTTTTTTGTTTCTTTACTTTTTCTCTGAAGACAACTAGCAGCCAGTGATGAACCACAAGGCATACCTACAGCCTGCACAATTTGAAGATAACAATTTTCCAGCCCCTTTCGAGAAGAAGTAACGAGTTCTGCTGTCGTGTGTCACTTGCACAGTCACATAGTTGGTTCTCACTCTGGAAGGATATGTGAAAAGGTGTGGCCATAATGGATAAGAGAGGATACAAGCCGACCCCTGTGCTAGACAAAGATGTTGACATAATACGGGTGTTCCCAGCAATTAGAGCAGTATATTTGGGTAGGGAATTTTAATTGAAGAAATATAAAATGTTCATTGGTATAATGTGCATATTAATTTAATATAATGTGAATAAGAAGTCACTTGAGATGGAAGCTGGAAACAGCCCCCATAGGGCTATTGCCATGACAGGCAACGCGGGAAAAGTCTTGTTAACCCATTGGAAGGAGGTTTCTTGTTGCCGGTGGAAAATTTGGTGACGACTGGGTGGCCAGGCAGGATGTGATCGGCCCTCTGCCCCACCTCTCAATTAAGGACCAAAAAAAAAAATGAAGACATAGCTAAGAAACCTCAAGGGATTCAGCTAGACACCAGTAGCCAATTTTCATCCCAACACTCTTAGGGGAGAAAAGGTTGTTCTCGTTAACTGAAGCTTCTGATTTGATTGGAATTCTTCAGCATTATAGCAAAACCATATTTGAAATAATAATAATTATAATAATAATAACAAAGCAAGCATGTGCAGCCCAACATGTGCACAAAGGGACTTAAGAGGTCAGATAATATTGAAATCAAGGTTTCCCTAAGAAATCTAGAATGTCTTGTTTCTCCACACATAGTACTGTGTACGTCTGACCACTTCCAAGAAATTACAAAGTGACATGTACTCAGGAAAAACAAGTACTATTCTTAACGTGTTCTTGAAATATCCAGAAGGCACTCCAGACTCTCAGAGACCCTCAGAGTCCTCTGTGGTGTGTCTGCTCTCAGTTCTGGAAGCAGGAAGTGAGCGGCCAGTCTGGTGGTCACTCACCAGAAAGCCCTGCTCAGAGATGTCCCTGTCAGAGGGTGACAGATACCAGCTTCCCTCTCCTCAGACAAGGGGTCAGCGGACCTGTGAGCTCTTCTTGTGTCTTTCTGCTTTGTATTCTGGATAAGTTGACATAACCATTTCACCAAAGTAAGAAAGTTGGGAAAATATGGATTATTTTCCAGAGCTCATCTTTCATGATTTAACTGAAAGAGCACTGGCTTTTCTAGAAAGATTTATTTTATTTGCATTTTAAAGTTGACAAATAAAGGATGCTTAGGTCAGTTTTCAAACATTCCCATCCATGCATAAATCATCTATTTTTACCATCAGGATAAATAAGCTGATCACTGTTTTAATAGTATCATTTGCTGTAAACATCTCAATAAGTTCCATTGAAAGTACTTCTCCTGGATGTTGTGTGCCTTAGGTTCTGTGTTGATCATTATACATCTCATGATGGTTCTTGCTAAAATACTCTCCTTAGCCTTTTGGCTTAATTCACACTTCCTTATAGCTGATGTTGAACCTGAAATGTTTCTGCCTTCGTGGCCTCATTTTAAAGCTCGCTCTTGAAACTGTATTGAGGGCTTATTCTGCATCTTTTTTAACTACTCAGGGTTTTTTCTTGTACTTGGATTTTTTTCCTAAATAGATATTGCATTTCTTTCTTTACTGATTTTCTCTCCTAATTAAATATCTTAAGAGAAGGGAACATCTCTTTAGTGGCTAATGAAGATTGTGGGACCCAATGGTTCATTCTCGGAAAAGAATTTGGCTAGACTATGTCCACATAAACAGGCAATGATCCCTCGAGAAAACGTTTAGGCTGTAGGATTCAGTCAAGAAATGAACCATCTTTTACTGTGCACCCCACTGCCTCCTGGCCTGCTACTGTGTAAGGCTAAAGAGCATAATAATCAGACAAATGGGTCTGAGGTTTGACCCCGATGTTTGACCAATGAGCAAGGCAGGCTTCATGGGCATGCAACTTCTGAAGTTTCCCTGGCCCCATGCTAAGAAGGATTGCACACTTCATTAAGTATTTACTGTTACCATCTCAAGATTCTTAATAATTTTTAAAGCAGGGGTCACATTCTCATTTTGCGCTGGACTTTGCGAATTACTCATTGGTCCTGCTGATGGAACAGGTCTGGGAATCTTTAGCAATCACTGTAAACTCACTTTTGCCATTCT
This sequence comes from Tarsius wallacei, assembly GCA_963574415.1. Classification (NCBI taxonomy): domain Eukaryota; kingdom Metazoa; phylum Chordata; class Mammalia; order Primates; family Tarsiidae; genus Tarsius; species Tarsius wallacei. Next base: position 12,867 of record CAUYQG010195844.1, read on the forward strand.
TTTTAACACATTCCTTTACGTGGGATACTTTACTTTTTTTTAATTTTTTTTTTTTTTGAGTTGGAGTCTCACTCTGTCACCCAGACTGGAGTGCAGTGGCCGCTCCCGGCCACCGCAGCCTCGACCTGCTGGGCTCCGGCGATCCTTCCACCTCCGCCTTCCAAGTAGGTGGAACTACAGGCATGCGCTACCATGCCCGGCTAATTTTTTGATTTATTGTAGAGATGAGGTCTCGCTTGCCCAGG
>CAUYQG010195846.1:0-24226 GCA_963574415.1 Tarsius wallacei
GTCATAACTCAAAAAATAACAGATGCTGGAGAGGATGTGGTGAAAAGGGTACGCTTCTACACTGTTGGTGGGAGTGTAAACTAGTACAGCCTCTATGGAAATCAGTGTGGCAATTCCTAAAAGTTCTACAAATCGACCTTCCATACGACCCCTCAATCCTCCTACTAGGAATATACCCTGAAGAACTCAAATCACTCTAAAAGATACTTGCACAGTATATTTATGGCAGCATTATTCACAATAGCAAGATCATGGAACCAACCATACTGTCCATCAAAAGAGGACTGGATTTTTAAAATGTGGTACATATACACAATGAAATATTACACAACCATAAAAAAGAACAAAATCATGAATTTTGCAGCAACCTGGATGGAATTAGACTTTATAATACTGAGTGATCTGTCACAGAAACAAAGATCTGAGTATCACATGTTCTCACTCATAAGTGGACCTTGAACAACTACCATAATACTATAAGAAAAGGATTGACAGTGGCGGGAAACTATGGGGGGGGCAGGGAGGGGAAGGGAGGTGGGATTAACAGTAGTCAATATCTGTCTGGGGAAGGGGAGGCACACTTCATCAACAAGGGTACCTGCACAATGAATATTTGTATACCTAACCCTTAACTGTACCCCACAATTTTAAAATAAAAGATATATATATAATTTTTAAGTAAAAATAAATAAATAAACAAGGATTAGAAAAAGAAATTAGAAATTTCAAGTAATGACTTATGAGAAAATGGACCCCTTCCTTACATAGAATGTAGCTATTTACAAGGCTTACCAACTGAAATCAAATGCTATGCTAAAGAACTGTGAGAATAAACCTCTAACTTGTGATCTGTACACCTCGTCTAAAAACACCAAAATGAACTCACTCCCAAGTTTCTCATGACGATAAACAAGTTGCTAGAACTTTCATCCAGTTTAATCCAATCTCAATGTCCAAAAACCACAATAGACTGTCTAGATTTTATGTTACTTTGGTTCATTTTATGTTATCAATGTTTTTCATATTCAGACCAGACAAGACACCAAAAATTTCTCCTACTTTTTAAAGTAGAGATCAGCCAGGAGAAATATAGCTCTTCCTTGGCAAGAAGGTTCTGAAATTTCCTCCAAACTGATGGAACCCTCGACACCAGATCAGAAAAACACGAGTATAATGGAACCCAGGTGTTAGGGTTAATCATTAATTTAACCATAAATGGAGAAAAGAGAAATATTAATCCTTGATGCAGCTTGTTGTGTTATTACAGAATCCATCATAATGAAGCAATGACCCCACTTGGCTCAGAGGTCAACGGTACAAATGGTACGATACTGACCGAATGTTAATGAGTTGTGTGTATGGCATCCGGTAAGCAGGAGATGGCAGAGGAAACTATTGTGATAGAGAGATCATTATCATGGAAGTCATGTTTCGGGTAATGAGAAGGATTCACATCGCACCTTTTCAGACACAGCACAATTTCTCCAGCTCTGTTTATAGTAATCTGCGGGATTATTTGACAGCAAGGTGACATTTTGACTTTGGAACCAATTTTTCTCATAGAAAGCACAATTACCCACTGATGTCGTGATGTGCAATTAGACACAGCCATGCTGGGTAATTTAGATTTTTTTTTAAACATCCAAACAGTGGATGTGTTGTTCATTAGCACGTGAGATTCTTCTGTCCTTGCATATAACCCTTTTGGTCTAAATGCCTTGGTCATATGCAAATGGATGCATTCTGCAATTTTTTAATTGCCTGTTATTTAAAGAAGAACCTTCAAATGTTTAAATGTAGGAGAACACTGGGAGCTAACACTAGTATCTGTGATGGATCAGACCTTTATTGGATGCAGACACCGTGCTTCAAGGAACATTACTTGACTCATATTCCATCCAAGCCATCTAGCCAAAAAATCCATATTATAAAGGAATTTTGTTAAGTGTAAAATGTAATATGCTGGAAATATGTATTAATTTGTATGCATCTAGTTGTTTTATTTAAACTCACCATGGTATCAATAATGCACCACACTGATTATGTGAAAGAGAGAAAGGAAATTCTCTCCCTGAGAGCCCATGTAGGGGTGGGGGAGCCGTGTGTGCACCGGCATTACGCATGTTCATCTACATTTAACCATCTCTCGGTTAAGCATGTAAAATGGCAAAGTTCACCCCACACTGAAACAAATTATGGCCGGGTTCGATGGCTCAACCTGTCATCCCAGCATTTTGGGAGGCCGAGGCAAGTGGATTGCCTGGGCCCACGGGTGTGAGATCAACCTGGGCAATTTGGCAAGACCTTGTCTCTACAGTAAATCAAAAATTAGCCAGACGTGGTAGCACCCACCTGTAGTTCCAGCTACTTGGAAGGCTGAGGCAGAAAGATTGCCGGAGCCCAACACGTCGACGCTGGGGTGGCCGTGAGAGTGCCACTGCACTCCGGCCTGGGCGACAGATTGGGACTCCAACTCAGAAAAAAAAAGAAAGAAAGAAATTATTTGTTACATATCATAATCAAACAATTTAAGATTCAACAATGTGCCTTCAAAATCATGGATAATAAGATAAATGTCTCTTCTTTCTGTAGTATGAATGTTATTTAAAATATACTCAAAAAACATTGGGAACTGAACTATATTGTTCTTGTACACATAATGAACACTAGCATCTGGGTGGGATATTATCTGACTGCCAGAGGTTAGCCAAAGTACTAAACTTCTTTTTTTTTTTTTTTGAGTTGGAGTCTCACTCTGTCGCCCAGAGTGAAGTGAGTGGCCGCTCCCAGCCTCCGCAGCCTCGGCCTGCTGGGCTCCGGCGATCCTTCCGCCTCAGCCCTCCAAGTAGCTGGAACTACAGGCACACACTACCATGCCTGGCTAGTTTTTTGATTTATTGTAGAGATGAGGTCTCGCCAAGTTGCCCAGGCAGGTCTTGAACCCGCGGGCTCAGGCAATCCACTCACCTCAGTCTCCCAAAGCGCAGGATTGCAGGCTGAGCCACGGAGCCTGGCTTAAACTTCTTTCATATTCACCTATAATGTGGGATAATACAACTACCACATGAGTTTTATTTTGGAGATTTAGTGAGATAAAGCAGGCATTCGCAAAGTAGGGTCCACAAGCGAAATGTGACCCACAATTTATTTTTGTACAAACCACAGGACAAGAATGGTTTTTATTTTTTATTTTTTTATTTTTTTTCATTTTGTAGAGATGGGATCTCACTATGTGGCCCAGACCTCAAGTGATCCTCCTGTCTCGGCCTCTCAAATTGCTGGGATTACAGGCAAGAGCCACTGCACCCAGCTGGTTTTTACATTTTTAATGGTTGCAAAAAAAAGAAAAAAGAAAAAGAATAACAATATTTCATGACATGTGAAAATTATTTAAAATTCGAGTCCATAAGTAAAATGATGTCACAACACTCAATCATTTGTGCATTGTCTGTGGCCACTTCCACAATATGACAGCAGAGGTGAACAGTTGCAAGAGAGGCCTCACAGCCCCCAAAGCCTAAAATATTTACTAACTGGCCCTTAACAGAAAACCAGCCTAGGCAACAGCTAGACCTTGTCTCTACAAAAGATTTGTTTTTAAAAATAGCTGGGTGTGGTATTGCACACCTGTGATCCCAGTACTGGGGAGGCTGAGGCAGGAGGATTGCCTAAGCCCTCTTGCGGTGAGCCATGATCGTGCCACTTCACTCCAGCCTGGGTGATAGAGTGGAGCCCCAAGTCGAAAAAGAAAAAGTTTGAGACAAGCAAAAAAGCACTTAGCACGATGCTTGGCACAAACTAGGGGCTTAATAAATGATATTTATTTACGTAAGTATGTCCTTAATATATTTGCATGTATTATGTAGACTAAAAGTTTTGCCACCCCTTCTCCCCACTACCAGTGCTGTACCTGACCACAAACTGCAGTGTGGAGACACAGCTCAACAGAACAGCCAGGCGACTCCGGGCCCCCACAGGCCTTTCTCCGTCATCTCCCCTCCACCCCCACGGGACTTGTTCCTTCTTGCTGTCTGCTCTGCAGAGAGGACGCAGAGGCGCCTTCTGTGTGCCTCGTCCCGACCTTCCATGGTTACTCAATACCCACCCTTCCCTCTCCCACCACCTCCTTTGTTGAGGTGTGCTTTGGGGATGTGAGCAGACAGATTGTGACCTACTGGAGTTTTCATTTTCGGAGTATTCATTCTGGATCCCAGGTACAAGGGAGAAAAAAGTTGTTCAGACTACACGTAATTCATTCATGAATTGGCCACTTATAAAATTAGTCCCCTCTTCAAACTTCCCTCACCGCTGGGATTATTCCCTGCCCATCAGATCCGACTCTTAATCTTCTCTCCCAAATGTCCGATATTTCTAGTCTGATTAGACCCAAGGTCCACCCTTCTAGCCAGGTGTCTGCCACCCAAGCAGTTGTTGAAGTCAGGTTTTTAGGTCTACAGGAATTTTGAAATAGATGATTCACAAGTATTAATCCTCAGTTAAATGTGTTCCTTCTGCCAGCCACATGGAAGGAAACGCTGTGTTGAAAACATAAAATACAGTCAACTGAGGTTCCAGTTCATTTTTGGCATGGAATCAGCTTCTCAGATTTTCAGCTAGAATAGATTGCTTCCAAATTCATGTGTTGTAAAGTGAAGAAAGAAAAAAAGATTGGGTTTATAGTCATTTCAGCAGTAAATGGTCTATAGACCACCTTGACACCCTCTCTTGAGGTTCCTGGTTTCTCAGCCTCTAGGTAACTTTTTAAGTTTTTCCTTTTAGGAAAAAAATCAAATATGTTATCCTGTACTAGCCTACCAAGAAGTTTGACCAGGTACAACATCTTCTAGGAAGAGACCACAAGCTATCAAGACTCCGGCGACTCTGGGCCCCCAACAGGCCTTTCTCCATCATCTCCCCTCCTACAGGGGAGGGCATGAGGTACTCACCGTCATTCTCTAGAAAAAAAAGAAAAGAAAAAGCAAAAGGAGAGGTGTCAAAGGAAAAGAAACGGGGAACCCTGCTTAGAAGGCCATCGCCCCTGAAGATTCCACATCACCGGAATGCTTGACTCAGTTATATGAAGAAATTATCCAATTGCTTTCTACGAACACAATCCCCCCGATCAGACTTCCTTCATCCCTTGTTCAGTTTTAATTATTTATTTCAACTTTTTAAAGACATTTTTTAAAACTGTTTATGTACATATGAAAAGCCAATTCAAGCCCTAGTGGGGGGTGGGGGGAACAGAACCTGCTTCTTTGCCAAGGGCACTTTGGTTGCTATTTTCTGTTTACAAGAAAGGGTATATTTCCATGTCTTAGCAGTTAGACAGGCATAAATGAATAAATTAGCATTTGTCTACATTTACATCTTATAGCCTAAACGACTGGACAGCTGACTCTAATTGATTTATTATTCCTCGCAGTTATTGTTTGCCAACTAAGGCCAAATGTTAAGGTAAATGACAAACTACTAACCAAAAAAGTGATACGTCAGTGCCCTGGTTTTTAGGCTGGGAACTCTTCCCATGACCTATAATTAAGGATCAGGTGATACTGATTTTCTTTTGCTGCATGCTCTAGTGAGTCTATTTGGTATGCACAGTCCAGTCTCAATCATCTATGGGCTTCTATAGGTTATGAAATTCAGTTTTAACTCTATTTTACCTCATTATCCAAAGGCCAGACACAGCCAGGTACACTTAACTATTACCCAGAAGTCTCAATAATTTCTCTGTCATTTCTGAGAATAAAATCCATGATACATTGCCCCTTCTACCCAAGAGCAGTAACCCCAGGGGCCTAAATACGGATGTGCTTTGGAAAGCATTGCCCATCCTCACCAGTACACAGTTTATTTCTGACTAGGCATCCAGAAGGTTACACCTCCCAGCCCTCTAGCAGCTAGAAGGGGATCCGTGACTGGTGTGGCCAATAAAATGAGAGGAGTGGCATGTGTCACTTAGAAGCTGAGGCAGTGGCAAGCACCTGTCCAGTTGTTCAGCTTCTCTCCAGGTTTCTCGCTTGCACTGCTGCGACAGAGACATCCCAGATGTTGGAGCTGCTGTCAGGCTGGTCCCTTAGTAACTGTGTGGACAGAGCTCCTCCACCACCACCTGCCCCACCCTCCATGCCCACCCCCTGCCCACTCCAATTGGATGTGACACTAGAGCAAGAAGAAGAGCTTTCTGGGGTAGGTACTGCAACTTGGGGCTGAATATGTTACTGCAGCATACTATAGCCCATCCTGACTAATGTGATGTTGGCTGTCTCAATTTAGTGATTTATATCTCCAAAGAATTTCTTCTGCATGACTCCTACATCAATGTGTCTTATGATTCTCATGGGAAAAGTCATCTTCACTTACTCCCTCACACTCTCAAGACTTGAGGTCATGACACACCAAGAAACAGGTTGAGTTATTCTGACCATTGAAGGAAATGGCATGACTTAATAAACACATTCCTTTTATTAAAATGGTTAATGAACACCAAAGATGTTCCATTTCAGTTTAATTCTCCCTTAGGAGGTGGGGGGAGCGAAAGTCACAAACAAGCCAGCTTGTTGAGTGTTTGTGTGAACGCATAATCCCCAAGAAGGGACTTGAGTTAATCCAGAAATACCGGTTTCCCACTTGAATTGAACTATCCCTATGCTTCCCCAGAAAGACTTATGACAGTTTTTGAAAGTGGAACAGAGCCAGGCACCAAAGTACATGCCTATAGTCCCAGCTACTCAGGAGGCTGAGCTAGAGGATCACCTGAGCCCAGGAGTTTTGAGGCCGCAGTGAGCTGTGATTGCGCAACTGCACTCTAGCCTGGGCAACATAGGAAAACCCTGTCTCTAAAAAAAATTAAAGTGGAACAGAAAAATTTCAAGGCTAACAGCTTCAATAGTGGGTGGTTGTACATTCATGTGAGTACGTCAGGTGGTGTGGAAAGGGTCATGTGTTTGGGGGATGTGTGTGTGTTTCTTATAGCATGTGTGTATGTGGTAAGTGTGTGTGAGCATGTGTATTATGAAAAACATCACTGTTGATATTTGCCACTATCTTAGGAGGGCAACAGTAAGAAAAACAGCACAGCTTCTTTATTCCCTTAAGGAAAAAAAGTATTCTATACAAGATGCTTTTAAGTGGAACAACTTATAGACAGCATTGTATAGAAAAATGAATACAACATATCTGAGCATTTAGAATGCTCCCAACACTGCTAGCTATGGTTTGAGTGTTTGTATCCTTCCAAAAATTCGTATGTTGGAACTTAATGTGATGGCAATTCGGAAGTGAACCTTTAGAAGGTAATTAGGGAATGAGGGTAGAGCCTTCTTGAATGGCATCAGTGCCCGTCATAAGAAGAAACCCCAGAGAGCCGCCTTGTCCCATCTATCATTGAGGACACAGAGAGAAGTTTCCATTCTTTGAACCAGGGAGTGGGCCCTCATTAGACATCAAATCTGTCAGGCTCCAGGACAGTGAGAAACAAATTGCTGTTGCTTGTAAACTACCCAGTCTGTAGTAATTGTTATAACAACCTAAACAGACTTAAGACACCGTTCTAAGCATCTCACATGTATTTTAGCTCATATGTTCCTCATAACAACCATGTAAGACAGGAACTATCATCCTTATTTTATAAGTGAAGAAACTGAGGCATAGAGAAGTTAAATAAGTCACCCAAGATCTCATAGTTTGCAAGGGGTGGAGACAGGATATGAATATGGCAGTCTGACTCCAAAGCCCACGCTGGTGTAGGGATTGACACACACATACTTTGAATTTCATGGATACACACAAACCATTGAGTTTCCTTTTGGCAACACCGTAAGTCTGGAAATCATCCTGCTTGACCTACAGCCAGCTTCTTTCCACCAAGCAAACTTAAGTCCTCCTACTAACCAATGGCTTCCGCTCTATCTGTCATGGGTTGAGTATTTTGGAGGAAAAGTAAGATTTTTTTTTACAATTATTCAGTCTTTATTTAAGCCCTTTTTAATACTTTATTCTGAAAATCTTTAAAAATCCAGAAAGTAGAGAGAATAAGAGAATGAACTCGAATATATCCATCACCATCCACCTCTTCACAAACCAGTCAGTTCTCTCAACCTTCCCACCGCCACCCACATTCTGACTTCTATCCCAACCATGCCGTTGAAACTCATTGAAGATTCCCAATGACCTCTTTATTTAATTTTTTCTTTGAAACAAGTTCTCCCTCTGTTACACAGGCTAGAGTCAGTGGCACAATCATGGCTCACCACAGTCTTGACCTCCTGGGCTCAAATGATTGTCCCACCTCAGCCTCCTGTGTAGTGTTTACTACAGATATGTGCCACCACGCCTGGTTAATCTTTTTATTTTATCTATTTCTTTACTTACTCATTTTGTGTAGAGACAGGGTCTTGCCACGTTGCCTAGGCTGGTCTTGAACTCCTGGGCTCAGTGATCCTCCTACCTCAGCCTCCCAAAGTGCTGGGATTACAAACATGAGCCATCATACCTGACCTCCCAATGATCTCTTTAAATCACAATCCAATAATTCTTTCCAAACTTTTTCAATATCTTCTTTTGAGCTACATGAATCTCCCACCACTCTTGAGAAGACACTTATATCATATTATTGTGGTGCTCACCACTCTTGGGAAGTGTGTGCCAAGCACAGTGCTAAGCACTTTTTATACATCATCTCATTTAACCCTCAAAACAATGCTGAGGTAGACACTACTATAATCCCGATTTTCAAGATGAAGAAACAGACTGAGGCATAGAGAGAATAAGGTAGCAAAAACAGGGAACCAACTGTGCTGCCCATCAAAAGTGGACTGGATAAAGAAAATATAGTATTCATACATGACACAGCTATAAAGAAAAAAAAAATTATGAACTTAGCAACAACTTTGATGGATTTAGAGTCTATAATACTCAATGATCTATCACAGAAACAATCTAGTACCACATGTACTCACTCATAAGCAGACCCTGAACATTTATCATAATACTGTAGGAAAGGGATTGGCAGTAGTGGGACACTGCCAGGGGAGGGAGGAGGGTCACATAACATCAATAAGGGTACCCAAACGCAAACCAAAAGAAATGGGGATCAAGGGGAGGCCCAAACTTTACCTGTATGGTGATCATTTATGTACCTAACCCTGAGTTGTACCCCACATCTTTAAAATAAATTATATTAAATTTTTACAAAATGACATTTGACATGGGTCACACAGTTACAAAGAGGTAGAACCGGGTCTAGAAATGAAGTCTGTCTGACTCTGAAGCTCATATTATTCCCCACTACACCATACACTGAGACTCTCTCTTCCTTGGCTTTCTATACATCACTCTCTCCTGGAGTCACTTGTATCTCTCACTCTTCTTCTCTACCCACTTTTTCAGCTCATCTTCTTCCATCCATATGCTTATGTGCCCTGACTGCCAGGCTTCTCTCTCTTATCCACATTTCCTGTGAGTAATCTCACCCATGCCCCAGGCTTCCCTGAGGAAGGGGGAGAATCTAACTTCCAAAGTTACCATATTATGAGACTGTAATGTCCAGTTTCCAAAAAAATCACAATTACAAGTCATATAAAGAAATGGGAAAGTACGATGTATTTAAAGAGAAAAAAATAAATCAACAGAAACTAATCCTGAAAAACACCTGATGGCAGATATACTCGACAAAAATTTTAAACAATTTTCTTAAAGATGCTCAAAGAACTAAAGGAAGACATGGAGAAAATTTTTGTTTAAAAAAGCTATATATGAACAAAATGGAAATATCAATAAAGAGGTAGAAAGCCTAAACAGAAACAAAAAATTCTGAACCTGAAAAATATTATAACTGAAATAAAAAATTCACAGAGTGATTCAGAGGCAGATTTCAGCAAGTGGAAGACAGAATCAGGAAACTTGAAGATAAGATCATGGAAACTAGCAAATCAGAAAACAGAAAGATAAAGATTGAAGAAAAGTTAACAGAGCCTAGGAGTCTTGTGGGGCACCACCAAATGGAACAACCTGTGCACTGTGTAAGTTGCAGAAGACGAAAAGTAGGAGAATGAGGAAGAGAGAGTATTTAAAGAAATAATGGGCTGGGCGCAGTGGCTCAGCCTGTAATCCCAGCACTTTGGGAGGCCGAGGTGAGAGGATTGTCTGAGCTCTGGGGTTCAAGACCAGCCTGGGCAACTTGGTGAGACCTCGTCTCTACAGTAAATCACAAAAACTAGCCAGGCATGGTAGCATGTGTCTGTAGTTCCAGCTACTTGGAAGACTAAGGCGGAAGGATCACCTAAGCCCAGTAAGTCAAGGCTGCAGTGCCTGTAAGCGTGCCACTGCACTCCAGCCTGGGCAACAAGAGCGAGACTCCAGCTCAAAAAAAAAAGAAAGAAAAAATGGCTGAAAACACCCCAACTTTGATGAAAGACATAAGTGTAAACATCCAAGAAACTCAACTCCAAGTAAGATGAACTCAAAGAAAGCCACACCAAGACATAATATGTGTGTGTGTGTGTGTATATATATGTTGAGTTGGAGTCTCACTCTGTCACCCAGGCTGAAGTGCAGTGGCACAATCATGACTCACCACAGCCTCAATTTCCTGGGCTTAAGCAATCCTTCCACCTCAGCCTCCTGAGTAGCTGGGACTACAGGCATGCACCCTCACATCTGGCTAAATTTTTTAGTTTTTTTGTGGAGGCGAGGGCTCACTATATTGCTCAGGCTGGTCTTAAATGCCTGGCCTCAAGCAATCCTTCCACCTCAGCCTCCCAAAATGCTAGGGTTCCAGGCTCAAGACATATTATAACAAAACTGTCAAAAACCAAAGACGGAGAGACTTTTTAAAGCAGCAAGAGAGAAGTGATTTGTCACATATAAGGAATCCTCAATAAGATTATTAGCAGATGTCTCATCAGAAACTTTTGAAGCCAAAAGAGAGTGGGCCAATATATTCAAAGTGCTAGAAGAACAAAACTGTCAACCAAGAATCCTGTATTTGTCAAAACTATTCTTCAGAAGTGAGGGAAAAATTAAGGAATTCCCAGATAAACAAAATTTGAGGGGATTGTAACTACCAGTCCTGCAAGAAATGCTTAAGGGAGTCCTTCTGGGTGAAATAAAAGGCACTAGATAGTAACTTGAAGCTGTATGAAGAAATAAATAGTTCAACAAAGGTAAATCTATGGGAAATTATAAAAGCTAGTATTATTGTAATGGCTTGTAACTCTGCCTTTTGTTTTCTGATATGAGACTAATATATTTTATTTTTTATTATTAGTATAAAAGCTAATATTATTGTCACTTTGGTGTAACTCTACACTTCGCTTCCTACATAATTTTTACATAACTTCCTACATAATTTTTTAAACTAATGAATTTTAAATTATGAATAATTAAATTACTGATAAAATAATATTAAACTTTAAAACAATATATATTTTGGAGCACAATATATAAAGGTATAAGTTTGTGCCATCATCAACTAAAAGGGATGAAGACAGAGCTATTAAAAAAAACAGACTTAGCTGGGCTCGGTGGCTCAGCCTGTAATCCCGCGCCTTCGGAGGCTGAGGTGAGTGGATTGCCTGAGCCCGCGGGTTGGAGACCCGCCTGGGCAGGCGAAACCTCATCTCTACAATAAATCAAAAAAATCAGCCAGGCGTGGTAGCGCACACCTGTAGTTCCAGCTACTTGGAAGGCTGAGGCAGAAGGATCGCCGGAGCCCAGCAGTTTGAGGCTGCGGTGGCCGGGAGCGGCCACTGCACTCCAGTCTGGGCGACAGAGTAAGACTCCAACTCAAAAAAAAAAAAAAAAACAGACTTATATTATTGATATTAAGATGGTATAAATTCAAATTGGACCATTACAACCTTAGGATGTTAAATTTAATCTCCATGGTAACTACAAAGAGAATAGTTACAGAATATATACAAAAGGAAATAAGGAAGAAATATAAATATTTTACTACAAATAAATCAAACAAATGAAGACAGTCATGCAAAAACTGAGGGACAAAAAAGTCATACACCATACAGAAAACAAATAGCAATATGACAGAAGTCCCTCCTTATCTATAATATACTTTAGCTGTATATAGATTAAATTCTCCAATCAAAAGGTAGGGTTTGGCAGAAAAAATTTTTTAAAATGTTCCAACTATATTCCATCTATAAGAGACTCACTTTAGATCCAAAGGTACAAACAGATTGTGTAAATATGGAAAAATATATTCCATGCACATTGGAGCCAAAAGAGAGCAGGGGTTGCTGTGCTGATATAAGACAAAATAGGCTTTAAATCAAAAAATGCTAAGAGAGACAAAGAAAAACATTGTACATTAATAAAAAGCTCAATACATCAAGAAGATATAACACAAAAACATGACAGACCATCAAAACATATAAAGCAAAAACAGAATTGAATGGAAAAATAAACAGTTCTACAATAGCAGTTGGTAACTTCATTACCCACCTCTCTATAATGAATAGAACAATCAGACAGAAGATAAGTAAGGAAATAGAGGACGTAACACAAAAATATCAACTAATCTAACAGACATATACAGAACACTCTACCCAACAATAAGAGCAAAACTTTCTTCTCAAATGCACATGAGACATTTTCCAAAACAGATATGTTAGGCCATACATTAAGTTTCAATATGTTTAAAAAGATAGGTATCATACAAAAGTATATTCTCTGATCATTTGGGATAAAGTCAGAAATCATAACAGAAAGAAACCCAGGAAATTCACAAAATTGTGGAAATTAAACAACACACTCTTAGACAACTAATGAATCACAACAGAAATTAGAAAAAACTTAGAAATAAATGAAAATGAAAACAGTACATACCAAAACCTATGGGTTGCAGCAAAAGTAGTACTCAAGGAGAAATGTATAGGTATAAATACTACATTAAAAAACAAGAAAAATTTCAAATCAGCAGCCTAACTTTACTATTAAGGGAACTAGAAAATGAAGAACAAACTAAACTCAAAGCTAGCAGAAGGAAAGAAATAAGATTAGAGCAGAGATAAATGAAATGGAGAATAGAAAAAAATAAATAAAACCAAAAGTTGGTTATTTGAAACAATCAATGAAATTAACAAAATTTTAGCTAGATGAACTAAGGAAAAAGGAGAAAATACTCAAATGATGAAAATCAGAAATGGAAGTAGGGACATTACTAATTCTGCAGAAATAAAAAGGATTATAAGAGAGTACTATGAGCAATTGCTTGCTTAAAACGTTGAATGGTCAAAATGAAATGTATGAAAATCCTAGAAACACCAAACCTACCAAGTGTAAACCACAAAGAAATTGAAAATCTGAATAGACTTATAACTAGTTAGAATATTGAATATATAATTTAAAAATCTACTGACAAAGACAACCCTAGACCTAATGACTTCACTTGTGAATTCAACCAAACATTTAAAGAAAAAACTAATATCAATCCTTCTCAAACTTTTCCAAAAAACTGAAGAGAGGAAACACTCTATAATGCATTCTACAAGGCTAGGATAATCCTGATACCAAAGCCAGACAAACACACTACAAGAAAACTGCAGACCAGTCCCTTATGACCATTGATGCAAAAATCCTCAAAATACTGGCAAACTAAAATCTAGCAGCATACTAAAAGGTTTAATCACCATGATCAAATGGGAATTATTTCTTGAATGCAAGGATGGTTCAACATGTGAAAATCCACCATTGTAATACATAATATTAACAGAATAAAGGAAAAGAAATACATTATTATTTTAATTGATATAGAGAAGGCATATGACAAAATTCAACACACTTTCATGAAAAAAAATCAACAAACTAGGAATGGAAGGAAAACATCTTAACATAATAAAAGCCATTTTTTTTTAAAACCCACAGCAAATATCACATTCAATGGTAAAAGAGTAAAGGCTTTTTCTCTAAGATTAGGAATAAGATAAGGATACCCACTTTTGCCAACTGAATTTAACATAGTGTTAGAATCTAGCTGGAACAATTAGGCAAGAAAAAGAAATAAAAGATGTCCAAACTAGAAAAGAAGAAGTAAATTTATCTCTGTTCACAGATGATATGATTTTATACATAAAAAATCCTGATGAGCCCAACAGAAGAAACTACTGGAACTAATAACTGAATTCAGCAAAGAACCAGGATACAAAATCAACACACAAATATTAGCTGCATTTACATACACTTACAATAAGCAAATGAAAAAGAAATTATAAAATTCCATTAATGAGGCCGGGCTCGGTGGCTCAGCCTGTAATCCCGCGCTTTGGGAGGCCGAGGTGAGTGGATTGCCTGAGCCCGCAGGTTCAAGACCCATCTGGGCAACTTGGCGAGACCTCATCTCTACAATAAATCAAAAAAAAAATTAGCCGGGTGTAGTAGCGCGCGCCTGTAGTTCCAGCTACTTGGAAGGCTGAAGCGGAAGGATCGCCGGAGCCCAGCAGGTCGAGGCTGCGGTGGCTGGGAGCGTGCCGCTGTACTTCAGTCTGGGCGACAGAGTGAGACTCCAACTCAAAAAAAATAAAAATTCCATTTATGATAGCATCAAAAAGAATAAGTTAGGAACTGGCTTAACCAAGGAAGTAAAAGATTTGTAAGATGAAAACTATTAATCATTGCTGAAGAAATTAAAGAAGACATAAACAAATGGAACATCCTATGTTCATAGACTGGAAGACTTAATATTTTTAATGCCAGTCATATCCAAAGCAATCTACAGATTCAGTGCAAAACCTACCAAAATCCCGGTGATGTTTTTTGCAAAAATAGAAAAACCCATTCTAAAATTTATACAGAATCTCAAGGAACCCCAAATAGCCAAAACAAACCTGAAAATATATATATACAAATGCAAATCAAAACTACAGTGAGCTATCCCCTGCCACCCCTAGGATGGCTACTACCAAGCAAACAGAACCTAATAAGCATAAAGGATATAGAGAAATTAGAACCCTTGTGCACTGTTGGTAGAAATGTACACCTGCTGCAGAAAACAGTATAGCTCTTCCTCAGAAAGTTAAAAACAGAATTGCCAGATAATCCAGTAATTCTATTTCTGTACTGCAAAGAATTGAAAGAAAATACCTCAAAGGATATTTGTGCACCCATGTTCATAGTAAC
Organism: Tarsius wallacei; assembly: GCA_963574415.1. Lineage (NCBI taxonomy): Eukaryota > Metazoa > Chordata > Mammalia > Primates > Tarsiidae > Tarsius > Tarsius wallacei. Next base: position 15,139 of record CAUYQG010195846.1, read on the forward strand.
ACTATTCACAACAGCCAAACAGCGGAAGTATCGCAGTGTCCATCATTAACAGATAAATGGATAAGCAAAATGTGAAAATGTGGTATAACTATACAATGAAATATATGCAGACTTAAAAAGCAAGGAAATTTTGACATGTGATACAGCATAGATGAACCTCAAGAACATTATATGAAGTGAGATAAGCCATCACAAAAAGACAAATACTGTACAATTCCACTTACATGAGGTATTTAAAGTAGTCGAAATCATAAAGTCAGGCAGTAGAATGGTAATTGCCAGGGACTGGGGCAAGGGGGGAATGGGGAATTATTGTTTAATGAGAACAGAGTTTCAATTTTACAAGATGAAAAGAGTTATGGAGATGGATAGTGGTGATGATTGCACAACATTATGAATGTTGAACCAAGTGCTTCTTGGCCTTTTGGCTAAGACCAAGTATAGTAGCTGCTCCTAACCATTTAATTCCTGAACCCTAAAAACACTGAACTGTATACTTAACAATGGCTAAGATGATAAATGTTTTGTTACATGTGTTTTAACACAATTTTTTAAATGGGGGAAAAATGTTATGATCATTTGAAAGAATAGGGGTGAAGTCAGTAGCTACTAATGTCCACATAAAATACTAGCCACAGAGGAAAGAAAGAATCATAACAGCAGCATCTACCCAGATTTCAACCAGTGAGGTTTCAATTGTATTTCAATCCACTGGATAGAGACCCTTGATTGTCAACAGAAAATTTACTGTCCTAAATGCAATTACACTGTAAGCACCATAAAGCCTTGGGATATTGATGATTACAACATTTAGACAAACAAAAGTATTAAAATATTATAAAAATTAAAAGATTTTGTTAAGAAATCAGCAGCATCTATGAATATACAATCATGTTTTCCCTAAAGATGTAACTCCAGTCCCAAAATAAATCTTCAAATCTAAAACGGCCATAATAATGTTCCAACCAATAATTTCATATTATCATAAAATCAGAAGATAAGTAACTAGTTTTTAGGATAATAAGAAAATGTTATAATAAGACATTATTAGGAAATGTGAGCAACATTCTGTTACCATGGGCTTTGTTTTTAGATCGACGATTTGATAAAAATTCATGTGTCCCTTTCTATTTATTTTAAAAAGAGATAAAAACCTACCACAGTAAAATGCCTCTAGGTCTCAGCATAGTGCTTTAAAAATAAAAATTTGTTATCAAAGGATGGCTACAGCCTCAGCTCATCCAAAGAGCTCCTCCTACTGTTTTTCTAAAATCCAAAATGAGTCTGAAGAGAGGAGCTTTAACTGAAGAAGCAGAGCATGACACAATCAAAAGGTAGGACCACAAAGCGTTAAAGCCCCCCTGCTCAGTCAGGGCTGGGTTTCTGATTCCTTGAACAGGACAAGCCAAAGGTCAAGCCCTGTGCAGACAAAGCTTCTAGGCTCATTCGCAGAGACTTCATTCCCCCAAGCTGCTTTGTCCAGGAACTGTGTTCACTTGTAACTTTAGAGGCTTTCTGACGATATCTTAACTCAAAGAAGTGCAGCTCTAACAAGAAAATATCAAGCACATGTCAGAGTAGTGGGAGAGAATTTTTGAACGAGGCCCCTTTTTCCACTATCCCTAAACATTCCTTCAAGGACAGTCTCTTTCCCCTGCACACAAATCATCCTGAAGAGGAAGTAAAAGGTATAATTCAGGCATAAAATAAAACAAATATTTGTTTTTCAGCTGGAGTCTCACTATGTCACCCAGACTCATGGCCACCGCAACCTCGACCTGCTGGGCTCAAGCAATCCTTTCGCCTTAGCCTTCCAAGTAGCTGGAACTACAGGCACACGCCACTACGTACGGTTAATTATTTTATTTATTATAGAGACAAGGTCTTGCCAAATTTTCCAAGCTGGTCTCTAACCCGTGGGCTCAGGCAATCCTCTCGCCTCTGCCTCCCAAAGTGGTAGGATTACAGGCATGAGCCATCATGCCTGGCAAAACAATTATTTTTAAAAACAAGTTGTTAGTGATAAGTTTTTAACTTAACTTGCAATTAATTTCTAATTCATTCAGATTGCTTAATTAATCTCTGACATTTTTGGCTACTAGGTAGGGGATTTTGTTTTTCAATCTATGTGCTTGAGGGCACACATCTGAACCACCCACAATAAATAGTAAATGCATTAAATAACAAAAGTTGGAAGGTAGCACACCAAACTTAACTCATGGGGAGGTGAGGAACTGGGGAAAAGAAAGAGTATGAATGGGAACTTTTTCTTCCTCCTTGATATAAATGAAAAATTATTTGAATTTTTTAAAATAAGAATTTTTATGTTTAACTTCAGAAATTTGATTGTTAAAGGATCATATAAAGTAATATTATCTGCGATATGTTTACCAATCAGGTAATCATCCATATTCTTTATTAGGTCACTTTTTTTTTGTTTTGCGTTGGAGTCTCACTCTGCCACCCACACCAGAGTGCGGTGGCACGCTCACAGCCACCGCAGCCTTGACCTGCTGGGCTCAGGTGATCCTTCTGCCTTAGCCTTCCAAGTAGCTGGAACCACAAGTACACACCACCATGTCTGGCTAATTTTTTTTATTTATTGTAGAAGCGAGGTCTCGCCAGGCGGGTCTCGAACCCCTGAACTCAGGCAATCCTCTCACCTCAGCCTCCCGGCTGCTCACTTTTTCCATCACTCCACAGACCAGTTCCTTGGGGGCACCAGTCCCCACACCAGACACTGCAGGAGCTTCAAAGACAACCCTTGTAACAGCAGACATTTATGGAGTGCTTACTGTGTGCCAGGCACCGTCTCCAGAACCTTATCAGAGCTATCTCATTTAACCCTTGACCAATTATGTCGGTATTCAGATTATTCCCATTTCACAAATGAGAAAACAAGGCATAGAGAAGTAAGGTAAATTGCCCAAGGCCATTCATCTGACATGCATGGAGCAGACATTGGGCTTCAAGCTGAACTTTTTTTAAAAAAATAATTTATTTAACCCACTGTATACAGAGTATTATTTCAACATGCGATCAATATAAAAATTATTAACAGGATGTTTTCCTTTTTTTTTACTAAGTCTTCAAAATTCAGTGTGTTTTGCATCTATGACACATCTCAGTTTGTTCCAGCAACATTTCAAGTGTTTGATAGCCACATGTCTACCATATTTGACAGAGAAGGTATGCAGTTTTGGAACATAAGTGTCTGAATGAGGTGGCGTTTAGAACAATTTGATCTTAGATAGTTTGTGTTCCGTGCCATGATTTGCCAGTTTATCTGTACTGCAAAACACAGTATGGTTTTGCAATTTGTGGTTTCTGTTCCATGTCTCACTTTCATGCATAAATCTGTGTGGTCTTCCATTAGCATGTTACTGTTCTCGTTTTTTGTTGTTTGTTTGTTTTTTTTGTAGTAACAGAGTCTTGCTTTGTTACCCAGCCTAGAGTGCAATGGTGCAATCATAACTCACTACCGCCTCGAATTCCTGTGGTCAAGCGATCCTCCTGCCTCAGCCTCCCCCGAGTAGCGGGATACTACAGGCATGTGCCACTACACCCAGCTAATGTTCAAGCTGCATTTTTAATCACGATGCTATTTTGCCTCCCCAAAAGGTGAAAACTCTTCCCAAACTCTGGTTGTGATGTAATTGGGGAGAAATGAAATAATCAATCACAACAGTGTGGCTAAATGGGACGCTAAGGGTGCCCACAAAGAAGACTTGAATGTGGTTGGGAGGCGTGGGGAGTGTCAGCCACCTTCCCCAGAGGAACCCTCCCGCAAAGCTGAGAGCTGGTCTCATCACAAGAGTTAAGGGAGGGGAGGGCCATAAACATCAACAGCAGGCCTGCCACTTACCAGGCATGAGATGAGTGTTTACACATTATCCCATTCCAGCCCCTTAAGCTCTATGGAAGATATGGGGCTGACCCCATTTCGCCAATCAAGACACTCATACCCCAGAAGTAAAATGACTTGCCTAAATTGAGCAATGGTCAAATGCCAGAGCCAAGATGTGAACCTTTATGTAACTCAGAAGCCCTGCTCTTTCACTGCCCACTTCCCCTCAACACACACACACACACACACACACACACACACACACACACACACAGCAGGAGGAGGAAAGGGGAAAATAGCAACTCTAAACATCCTGGCACGATATATCTCCTTGCTCTCAAGGAGACCTGTTAAATGAAGTAAGCAGGAAGTCATTGGTCCGAGGATGTCTCCAGACTGTGAGTTCCTACTAACAAACTGCAACCTAAATTAATAGGAAAACAAACTAAAAACCTAGCATCAGAATATAACAATCCATCAAGTCTCAGCTAATCACAAGCAGCTGAACTTCAGCCAGCTGCTCAGATCATGTTCAAATAAGGCAAGCAGAACTGTAGCCAATCAAGTTATGTCTGTACTCCCTTTTATTGTCCATAAATATTCACTTCTGACCATGCTTACGGGAGCTTTCTGAAGTTTTGCTGGTTCTGAGTCCTGTCAGATGCATGAGTCATTTTTTGTTGTTGTTTTGTTTTGTTTTGTTTTCTCAAATAAACTCTGCTAAATTTCAATGGTCAAAGGCTTTTTTCTTTTAACAGACCAAAGTCTTCCATCCACAGAATGGGCTATCATAAGATAAACTTCCATCCCTGGAAATGTTTATGCAAATACTAATATCTGTCAGCCTGTCCTGGAAGGACAAAGGTGAACATTTAGACTACCCGAACTCCAGGGACTCTTAAATCTAGAGATAATATCATTCCATAGAATAACTCTGGGTTTCCATGGTAACACAGGTACTCTGAGAAGTTAAGTGAAGCCACAAAATAAAGTTCTGCTTCAGACTGCTTTTGTTTCTCTGACTACATTGAAGACAGAGATTGAGTCCCATTCTCTTTATTGTCTTAGGACCCTCACTCTTTCAAGGTCACCCACAACCTTTAACAGACAAATCTAATGACTATTTCTCAGTTCTCATCTTACTATAGCTCCTGGCAGCTGTAGACCCTTCCTCCCTAAAACACTTCTTCCTCTTGGTTTCCATAGCTACCCCTTTCCATCTTCCAGCTTACCACACTGGCTCCGCCTCCTCTTCCCTACTCGACATCTTTGGCACCTGGGGGCAAGGTTCTGCACTGCCTTCTCTTGGACCTCTGCACTCTCCCGAGATCAGCTGGTCCAGTTTTCAAATACTAGCTGTATGCAATTAACTCCCAGATTGGTATCTTCGGTTCTGATTTCAGTGTTTTGATGTCCAATAGGCATCTGAATCTGACCACATTCAAATCAAGCCCCTAAACATTGTCTTCCCCATCTCCGGAGATGGTTCGGGACAAAACCCTCTTTCCCTCAATCCCAACATCTAATCCATCAACACAGGCTATTTTGAAATCCACCACTTCCCTCTGTTTAGTTCCAATCCCTGGATTTCCCTGGATTATTTGAATTAACCCGGGTGCTCTTTCTCTTACACTCTTGTCACCACGGTCATTCTCCTCACAGTGGCTAGAATGTTTTTTTAAACTCTCAAGCACAGTGGCTCACACCGGGTCATCCCAGCACTTTGGGAGGCCGAGGCAGGAGGTTTGCTTGAGCATAGTCTGCGCAGCATAGCAAGACCTTTCTCTACAAAAAAAAAAAAATCAAAACATTCGCTGGGTGTGGTGGCACGCATCTATAGCCCCAGCTACTTGGGAGGCTGAGACAGAAGGATCGCTTGAGCCCAGGAGGTCAAAGCTGCGAACCATGGGCATGCCACTGCACTCCAGCCTAGGTGACAGAATGAGATCCCAACTCAAAAAAAAAACAAACTCTCAGTAGTTTCTTATTATACTTAGAATAAAATCTAAACTCTCCATCGACACCTTACCCCCATGACCCGATTGCTGTCCACCTCTCCTAGCTCATCCTTCATTCTCCACCCCCCTCTGCTCACCAGTCTTGGGTTACCAGAGCTCCTGCCAGTATCCCAAACATGCCAAGTTTGCTCCTGCCCCAGGGCCTTTGCTCTTGGATGTTCTTCTCCTTCACCTTCTCTAGCTGACTGCATTTCCTTTAAAACACCCCCTCAGGCCAGGGACGGTGGCTCATGCCTGTCACCCCAGCACTTTGGGAGGCCAAGGTAAGAGGATTGTCTGAACGCAGGGGTTTGAGACCAGTCTGGGCAACTTGGCAAGACCTCATTTCTACAATTAATCAAAAAATTAGCCAGGTATGGTGGTACAGGCCTATGGTTCCTGCTACTTGGAAGGCTGAGGTGGAAGGATCACCGGAGCCCAGCAGGTCGAGGCTGCGGCGGTCATGAGCGTGAAACTGAACTCTAGGCTGGGTGACAGTGAGACTCCAACTCAAAAAAAACCCTCAGAGATGCCTTTTCCCACCCCACACCTGTCACTGTCCCTCTCAATCACATTACCCCATTTTACTTTTTTCATATGTTCTCTGTTAGGTTGTCTATTGACTTTATTCCCACCGGAAAGTAAGCTCTAAGAGAAATGGAACTACATCCATCATGCCCGCCAGTATGCCTAGAACACACAACAGATGCTCAACAAAATTGTTGACAAATTTTTTTTTTTTTTTTGAGTCAGAGTCTCACTCTGTCATACAGGCTGGAGTGTAATGGTACGCTCACAGCCACCGCAGCCTCGACCTGCTGGTCTCAGGTGATCCTTCTGCCTCAGCCTTCCAAGTAGCTGGAACCACAGGCATGCACCACCACGCCCGTTAATTTTTTGATTTACTGTAGAGATGAGGTCTCGCCAAGTTGTCCGAACTGGTCTTGCACCCATGAGTTTAGGCAATCCTCTCACCTCAGCCTCCCAAAGTGCTGGGATTATAGGCATGAGCCACCATGCCCTGTGTTGACGAAATTAAAGATAAGTATTGAGGAAAGACTTTTGACCTTTTAACTGAGCATAGTGACGATTTTATGCCACAACGGCAGTTAAAAGCATTTTCTAAAGAAAAGCACTGATCTCTGTTCATGGATCTGGGACTTGTTAGTAGTGCTGGAAGAAATTACAACCAATAACCCTTGGGCTCAACTCCTTTCGTTGTGCATTTCCAATTTATTCATGTAGGAAACAGAGTTTAAATGATGAATTCGCCTGTTTCTTCCAGGACCCCACAGTGTGATTATCTGAAATGAAGAGACAGCAAAGCAGAAAGCCTGCTCATCGTGCCTATTTAGACCAAGATAAGAACAGAATGACCCCATTTGTATTGTCAGGTGTATGCCATGTTCCCCTAGGGAACGATCCAACAGTCATGTCATGAGCCCCTTCCAACTTCATACGAAAAATTCCCACAAGGACATTCTGTGCAATTTCTAGTTCCGCTGCAAGCACATTTTCAGAAATGTCCATTATTCTTAGATATTAAGGCAAATCTCACAAGGAGGATTAAGGATTAGGTGTTATCAACGCAGAGAGAAAATAATCATTCTTAATCATGACTGGATTACGTGAAAAAAATGACTTCCCCTCATTGGGTTTTGGCTCAAGCCATTATATTGAAATTGGCTTCTGAAAAGTTGTCCCAGGTAACTTATTTATAGTCATGATGTGGAAAAACACAATTTCCATCAGTATCCTATTATTCCTCCACTGCTCGGCTATTTGTGACCTGAGAAATAAGACCTGATGGTTTAATAGGATGAGAAGGCTGTGAAGATCTGCAGAGGCAGAGATGAAACCTCGCGTCTATTCTCTCCAAGAAGATGAACTTGATAAGATGGAGATGTAAGTCATGATCCTTTCAAAACGGCCCAGAGCCTTTCCACACAGAGCCCTACTTCAAAGGGACAAGGGGTGCAGTAATAGGGCCAGCTTATACTAAGTGATTTGGAAAGAAAAACCTTTATTTTTTCTTTTTTTTTTTTTTTTTTTTTGCAATAGGCATCTGAATACCTCAGGAAAATAAATTACATGATTGAATTATCTGGATTATTGTTCATTATCTTCACATTCCCTTTTGCATATCTAATCAGAGCTGAGTGGTCCATTCCAACTCCTCTATTAAAGTCACTATGTGTTCATTTCATTTTCCCCGTTGGTAATATGCTACATTGCTCGATAAGGCTTTCAAGATTCTTAGGTAAAAGGTGCCAGAATAGTGTGAAATATCATCACATCTCAGGAGAAGAAAGGCCAGAGACTTCTGGCTTAGGGGTAACTTGCCAACCTTCAAAATTACTGAAAAACACCTGGAACTTTCTAGTCAGCAAACTTCAAATCCTCTGACAAGTCTCCTGATGGAGATAGCCACATCCTGTATTTGCTTTTGTTCATCTAACAAATGGCATAAAGACATGATGTGCTGATGAGATGAAATTGTGTGTGTTTGCTCACACATGTGTGTGCATTTGTGTGTGAAAAGGAGGACACCTGTTTTCCCAGGTGTACGATTCTTCATGATGTACAATTCTTCATGAATTCTATCTAGAATTCGCTTTTATTCAAGTGTTCAAAGTGTTCATCCTCCAAACATCTAAGCCATACTAAATTAATGGAAGAAAACGGTAATTGTTCACGAGGGGAACAAAAGCGAATGCCACATTAAGAAATCATCGGAAACTGTTGTCTCTTAACACCATTCTACTCTCAAAATTGGAGAGGTAAGATCCCTGGAGTTAAAATTAAATTCCCACTCCAACCAGGGACATTTTTGTCTCCTCATTTAAACCATAAACTCCTCTTTCCATAACAGGGTCCGTGTCTTATCTCTGGTCTCTAATCCCACGGCCTACAAATCAAAGCTGCTGAATACATGTTTTCTGATGAGGATAATAATAGTGAACTAACTCTTCTAGTTCCTACCAGGAAATTTATTTTATATTTTCACTTATGAGACCCAGGCTTTCTCAAAACACATTCCGCAAAAGATACGTGCCTTGCGATATTGACTGCTGTTCTGTTAAAAAATGGAAGGAGCCAGGCTCGGTGGCTCAGCCTGTAATCCCGCGCTTTGGGAGGCTGAGGTGAGTGGATTGCCTGAGCCCGCGGGTTCGAGACCCACCTGGGCAACTTGGTGAGACCTCATCTCTACAATAAATCAAAAATCAGCTGGGTGTGGTAGCGC
>CAUYQG010195847.1:0-25060 GCA_963574415.1 Tarsius wallacei
AATGATCTACAATATGAGTCCATTTTAAATTATTTATTTTACTGTTAATTGACATTTTTTCCAAATGTGTATATCTTGACTTGCCTATGAAAATGCAAGTTTTCTCTTGAAGGCAGTGTGGCGATTCCTAAAAGCTCTAAAGGCCTTCTTTTTAATAGTATGAAGGTTTGCCATAGATTACTTCAAAATGTTAATGTACTAGAAAAATGGTGTGTGAACCAGAAATTGTGTTATGCCAACATTATTCTCTTGTTCCTTATTAAGTAATTACCAACAAAGAACTACACATTGTAGCAAACAGCCTATAAAAAGAAAGTCTTTGGAGCTGTTAAGCAGAGGAGTAACATAACACGATCTGATTTATGCTTCGGTAAGATGATTCTGACTGCATGAGAGGACAAATAATGGAGGAACAAACTGGTGGAAAGGGTAGCCATAAGGGACTGTTACAATAGTCCAGGTGAGAGGTGATGGTAGCTCAGGCTAGGCTAATTGTAGAGATGGTGAGAAATGACTGGATTCGTTCACATATTATGAAGGTGGAGTGATAGCATTTGCTGATGGATTAGATGTGGGAATTAAGGGAGAAAAATGGAGGGAAAGAATTAAGGGAAGGAGATCAAGAATAACTTTCTAGGATTTTGTCCTGGGCAACTGAGAGACTGAGTGGTGGTGATAATATTAATAGCTGTGGTAGGGAAGACCGAGGAAAGAATGAGTTTGAAGAGTGGTGCAGCTGAAGGCTTCTGTTTTGGCCACTTAACGCTTGAGATATCTGTAGGAAATTCAAGAGGAGATGTCAAATAAGGGATTAGACATGAGTCTGAAGCTCGATGATAAAGTCAGAGCTGGAGATATAAACTTGGTGACATCAGCACGTTGATGATGTTTAAAGCAGGGGACTGGGTGAACTGGCCTGAGAGAGTGTAGAAGAAGAGAGGACCAGACCAACCCCTTAGGCACCTGAGCATTTAGAGGTGAGAAAAGGGAAAAGGGGCCAGAAAAAGAATGAGCAGGAATAGCCAGTGACATAGGAGGGAAAAGAGGAGAGAGTGGGTTCCTGGAAGCCTAGAGAAGAAAATATTTCAAGAAGGAAGGAATGGTCAACTGTGCCAAATGCTGCTAGAAGGTGAAGCTGTGGACAGAAAGTAGGCCATTGCATTTGTCAGGTGGGAGGTTGTTGGTGATCTTTGTGGAAAGCCATTTCATATCAATGCTTCTAGTTTCACCTGAAAATTGTCCTACATGCTTTTTAAAACTATAAATAATTATAGGCAATAATAAATTATATAGTCATCAATTTCGATTCTATTTTCAGCTTAGCAAGATATATTTTGATTTTTAAAATTCATTATCTGGTTCTATATTTACATCAAAAGATTTATTGAAAACTTCCTTTATGAAATATAGGAGCAGAGAGGGGGGCACACCTCATCAACAAGGGTACCTGCATAATGAACATTTGTATACCTAACCCTGAATTGTACACCACATCTTCAAAATTCAAAAAAAAAAAAAAAAGAAAAAGAAAAAGAAACAGGAGCTTGGCTTCCCAATGTTAGGATCAAAACTAACACAGGCTGAGAGGAAGGTCTGTTTAACATACAATTATCTTTTTCTAAATGTATGCAAAACTGATTAAATTAGAATAGTGGGAAAAGAAAGAAATAGTAAAACTGAAGAAAAAAAAAAGCCAGAATGCTGGCGATTAAACCTAAATGGAGGGGGTTGAGAAGAGAATAGGAGGTAAGAATGTGGAGACAGCAACTACAGGCAACTATTTTAAGGAGTTTTGGTGAAGGAGAATAGGACTGATTCTGGAAGAGAATATGAGGTTATAGGAAGGTTTTTTTAAAATATAGGTATTATTAAATCAGGTTGTATAATGATGGGAAACTGCAGAAGAGAGAAATAGATGTGCAACAGAGGAAAGGACGATTGATTACAGTGTTGAAGCCCTGGAGAAGGCTATTTCAATCAGAGAGATACAATCCAGTCGCTTTTGGTTGGGCAATTCAATTGATCAATGCAACTTGTAGGGCAGCTAACGTCATGTTTAGCCTTGCATTGTGTGTAGCAGTTTCCACATCTCACTCCATCAAGTCATCAAACATTTTGCAGTTTTGTTCAATCGTACACACCTATGTTCCTCTTTCTTTCTTCCGTTATAAATGAATTGGACTTCATTAGAATCTAAATCTGTAGTACAAAAATAGCCAAGCATTATTAAAATCTTTTTTTTTCAATGTATTTACTTGGCAAAACTAACACATTCAACTAGCTTGGATTGGATTAGCTTTTAAGTGGATTCGTGTAGAACTATCTGCTCAAGTCACCTGTCGGGCAACAGTGGAGCAGTGGTGAGCAGCAGCCCTCATCAATTCAGGAGCATGTGTGCACACACCCCAGGGACTTCCAGAAATACTTTGGGAAAAGAAAAGAAACCTTTAAAAGATTTGAGAGTCTTGGAAATGGAGGTGATCAAGGGATCTACTGGCATTTGGGCACTGATGTGAATGTGACTTCATTTGTACCCAGAGAGTGATAAGGCTTTGGTAAAGTGTCCTTAGGTCAGTGCTTCTTAAACATTATCCGAAGGGTTGGTCAAACACTGAGCCCACTCCCAAAGATCGTGACTGAGTAGGTTTGGGATGGAGCCTGAGATTCCATATTTCTCACAAGCTCCCGGGTGCTGCAGATGCTGCTGGGGCCAGAACCCACACTTTCAGAGCCACTGGCACAAAGGGACTGATCCTTTCTTGATGGGGGAAGTGAGGCAAAGCTTCATAGGAAAGGCATGTGAGCTGCAGATGCATAAACGTTGAGCAACTCAACAATGGGAGGTGAGAAAAGGCTCTTATTTGTCCACTTTGGTGGCAGTTCAGCTAAATTGACCATGTAGCAATCAACGTTAATTGTTAGCAGAACTGTAATGAACACATTTGCTGTGCTATCAACCACTACAAGTAAATACTGATTTTAGGTAATGTAGTCTTAATGGATATGTTAGTTTTACTAATTAACTAGGATGGGAAAAGATTTGAATGACGCTTGGTTATTTCTGTACCGCGGATTTAGATTCTGTGAATCTCAATTCATTTATAAATGAAGAAAGAAAGAGGGACACAGTGCATTTCATTTCCTACCATAAAAAATATAATAGATTACTAATAAGCACATCAGAAAAATATCCACTCTTTCCCCATCCTCTGAAAATCTTTGCTTATTTAATTAATTGCTTCAGGTTCTACCCATCCCATGAAGAGGGAGTTTTGCTGTACCTCTCTGTCGACTGACATTCTTTTGTTTGGTTTACTTCAGTCTAGTCTTTAAATTCAGCAAAGACCAACAATGTTACTAGTCTCTCTGGAGGTTTACACAGATGAACAGTGACCATGCTGAACTTTCATAGTTGGCTTGTAGTTATCATGTTATAAATCAGAAATTCATTTTTCTTAAATGCAAATTTATCTTAAAATAACTTTAAATGGGCGACCCCCTCGGGTCCCTTCCCACTGTGGGAGCTTTTCTGTCCTCTCAATAAATCCTGCTTTAACAAATTTTTATATATATCTTTTAATATATTTAAATAAATAGCAGTTCTTTAAAATAGATTTCATCAGATGGATTTGCTACATCATAAGTCATATTTTAAATTTTGATAGAATCTGGCAAATTGTTCTCCAGAAATATTGAACTAATTTTCATTCACAAGTGTAGGAGGGTGCTCTATTTCCATATTTTTGTATTAACAAGGTGTTGCTTATCTTCTAAATGTTTGCTGACCTGATAGTTGAAGATGGTCTTTCCTTTTATCAACTAATTTTTAATTTTTTAAATCATATTTTGTAGAAGTGGGGGAGGGGTCTCACTACGTTGCCCAGGCTTGTCTCTAACTCCTGGACTCAAGTGATCCTTCTGCCTCGACTTCCCAAAGTGCTGGGATTACAAGTGTGAGCCACTGCACCCAGCTGTATCTCATCTTAATTTGTATTTCCCTAATAACTAGTGAAGTTAAGCATTGTTTCAAGTATTTGTTGACTCTGCATTTCTTCCTCTTGTATTTGGTTGTTCATATCCTTTGCTGAGTTTCCTATTGGCTTGTTAGCCTTTTCTCAATGAACTGTAGAACTATTTTTATATTATGGATAGTAAACATATGGACAGGTACTGCAAGTAGGTTCTCTCAGTCTGCCCTTTGTCTTGTGATTTGATGTTGGTTTTAGGTGCACAGAAGCTTACTGTGTGTCAATTGGTAAATCTTGCTCTTTATGACTCCTGAAGTCATAAAGAGACATTTCCTTAAATGTCCTGAGCTTCATGTCAAGCTTAGAAACACTTCCCCACTCCAATATTATATTTATTGTCATATATTTCCCATATATACATTTCTATATGTTCTTTTTGTAGTTTAATAGTTTAATTTTTATGTTTGTATCTTTAACCTTATGGTATTTCCTTTTTCATAAAGTATGAGAGACAAATTGGGGTGGGGAGAATTAAAAGCTCAGTTTTAGACATACTAAGTTTGAGGTGCCTATTAGAGGAAAGGGCTGGGCTGAAGATGTAAGTTTGTTACATCTTCATAGTTAAATAGAAGATATTTAAAACTCTGGGTGGGGTTCATCAAAGGAGAAATAGCAGAATTAGAAGACAGAGCTCAAAACCAATCAATTTCTGAGGCAATCTGAGATTTAGAGGCTGAGCAAAGGGGATTGAGAAGACAGAGTTAGTAATGTCAGGGAAAAACAGGAGATGGTGGTGTCATACAGTCAAGAAGAAAATGTCTGAAAAATAAAAGGGAGTGGTCAACCTTGCTGAATGCCTCTGAGAGGTTGAGTAAGATGAAGACAGAGAGGCAGCATTGGATTAATAACATTGAGATGATTAGAGACCTTGACAAAAGCAGATACATTGGGATGGTGAAACTGGAAGCCCCAATGGAGTATATTTAGGACTGAACAGAAAGGTGAGAAGTAGAGAGAGGAACCAACCATAGACAACAAGTTCAAGAAGTTTTGCTGCAAAGGGGATCAGATAAATGGCAATGGAGGTGGGGGAGGGATGTGAGAGATGGGAGATGAGAGATGGGAATGATCTAGGAGAGATGGAGAAATTGAGACAGGAGAGAAAGGGGATAACAAAGGGTTAAGATAGGACTTAAACTTGATGCTTTCCCTTAGTGAATAGCCAATTGTCTCAATATTACCATTCATTAATTCATCCACTCCTTACTGGTTTAAAGCCTCTAAAAATATGAAATGCTTATATATATTTTTCCTCAATAGTCTGTTCCACTGATCTTCCACGACTTGGGCTTCCAAACTACTAAGACAATTTTCAAGTGATTTCCATTTCCATTGCAATTTACCTTTTTTACTGAGTTGTTTCATTACAGCCATTAGGTTTTCAATTTCTAAGAACTCTTTCTTTTTCTCTGATTACTTATTTTTCATAACAGACTAATTTTGTCTTGTGGAGACAAATTCTCTTGGCTATCTCTCAAGGCACTAGCTAGAATTTTTTAAATGTACCTGCTTCCGTCCTTCACATTAACTCTTCCCTAGGAAGTCAGTTGCTTTGCCTTGTTATCTTAGTGTTTCTGTGTCATGCTGTCCGTTTTTCTTAAATGTCTAGTGACTGTCCATTCATATGAAGGTATATATTGCTATATTTTGGTAACTGGTTTGAAGTCCTAAGTAATTGTAGAGGTTGCTATTCACCTGACAGACCTCCTTTCTGGATGTGACAGAGCTGTGCAGATGAATTGTTGAGGGTGTGCCCACAGGAGAGTTCTCATTTATGAAAAGTGGGTTGGAAGCTGGTTTTAGTCTGGGTAGCTAGTAGTTCAGTAGTTTGAATCTTATTGCATGTATAGTTCTTTAGAGGACTTAACTGCTAGGCTGAGATGGCTTTTGTCTTCATATCTGTATGCTGCCCTCCAAATTACCTGGTCATTCCCTCTTCTCTCTCCAACCGCAAAGTCTACCCTGGGCTCCCTCTCTGTGCACAAGAAGAGTTTTATTTAGAAAGCTGTTCTCACCGGCTATAACCAGGGTTGAATACTACAGCAAGACACTGTGCACAGAGTTGGAGAGCAGCCCAGTAGTTCTGGCAGACCTCCTCTATGACTCACTCTAGTGCCTAGCCCCTGCTAACTCTGAGCTTTTTCTGGTGCTTCATTTGGAAGATTCAAGATCATTTCTCCATACCTCTCTCCTATGCCTGTGTTAACAGGGTGCAGGTTCCACATTATAATTTCCAGAAATTTTCTGCTGTTCCTGGGAGGTCACATAACATAGTGATTTAACGTGCAGACTTTAGAGCCAGACTGCCTGGCTTGGACAAGCTATATAACCTCTCTGTGGCTCTGTTAGTCAATTTTTAAAAACTGGGTAATAATGATACCTGCCTTGCATAATTATTTAAATGTTTGAATACATGTAAACATAGTGCCTAATCCACTATATTTTTCTGGTCTGCTGGTGATACCTTTTCTGGTTTTCTAACACTGCTCTGGATATTTTTTCTTATTTTTATATTTCTTTTGGCATATTAATGGGATTTGGAAGAAAGATGAAAGATGAAATACATAGGCTCAGTCCGTCACCTTGAACTGAAAGTGAGCACTTGCAATTCAAAACATAACAAAATGAACGGTCTAAGTTGTTAGTTTTCTACAATTTTGGACTTCACCTTTTCTTGATTTACTTAGAATAGCTGTAAGAAACCTTAGAGATCATCTAATAGCGCCCTCACTTAAAAAAATGGGCAAAGAAATGAGAAAAAACTTCCCAAGTGTTGAGAATCTCTTTAGGGAAAGATCTCAGATTACAGTCAAGATCTCTTGCCTCCTAGTACAATTTTCCTACCACTAAAAATAAGTAAATAAATGTTGACCACATGCACCAAGGTTATAAATGTCACTGTCTGTCCCCATCTTATGCCACTTTCCTCCCCTTAGAACAGAACAGTGCCTTCTCCTATGGAAAGGCAGGACTTTGATGCCATTCTCTCCCTCTGTTTTCTCCAGAATTTTATATGACTAAAAAGACCTTCTTTCTGTGGTGTATTCAGTCTCTTACTCTCAGCTAGATCTTTTCCACTGGCCTTTCATCATGTCAAAATCTATCCTGTTAAGAAAAAGAAACAACAACTCATGCTTCTCCTCCTACTCCCACCCCCCCAGATTCTGTTTTATCTCACCACACTTCTACCTCCAAACACCTTCAAAGTACTCTCCACATTGTCGATGCTGGCCCTTTTCCTCCTCTTCTCTCATCCCACTTAAATCTGCCTTTGACCTCATCACTTCAGCAAACACCTCTCACTAAGGTCACTTAGGACCTTTACGCTACTAAATCTAGCAGACATTTTTATCAGACTCTTCCACGTCTCAGCAGCATTTGGCATAGATGATCAGTTCTACCATCTTGAAATACAATCTTCTTTGGGTTTTAAGATACTAGCATCTTTCTGGTTTTCATCCTATCTCTTTGCCCATTCTTTCTCAGTAATGTTTGCTGTCTCATCACTTCCAGCTGGCCAGTAAATGTTGGAGTTACACAAAGCTTGGTTTTATTCTCTCTTTATGTCTCACTCTACTCTCCCTGGTTGAGTTCGAGCCCAAAGCTTTAATAGTCATCTCTATACCACTGGCCCCCAAATTTATATCTCTAACTCAGATGTCTCTCCTGAGTAACTCACTGTATCATTTCTTCTTAGATGATTCTAAGGTTCCTCAAAATCAACATACTCAAAATGGAAGTCTTTATTTCCTCTCCTAAACTTGACATTCTTGTAATGTTTCATGTCTTTGTGAAAAGCTCTCATGGATTAAGTTATGCAACCCCCAAACTGAGGAATTATCCTGATATCCCTCCTTCCCTAAATCCAATTTAGTACCAAATGTATCCATTTTATTTCTAAATACTTCTCACATCCATCCACTTCTCTCTACTTTCAACTCCTTCCCCCAAACCCCAAAGGCAGCTACCATCATCTCTTCTCTAGACTGAGTACAGCTCTCTAACTAATCTATTCATTTCCACTTACTCCCTCAATCCTTTCTCCTTTCTCCCCTCTGCAGACAGATCGATCTTTTCTTTTCCTTTTTTTTTTTTTTGGAGTCTCACTCTGTCACCCAGGCTGGAGTGCAGTGGCATGCTCACAGTCACCACAGCCTCAACTTGCTGGGCTCAGGCGATCCTTCCACCTCAGCCTCCCAAGTAGCTGGAATCACAGGTGTGAGCCACCACATCCAGCTGATTTTGTGATTTATTGTAGAGA
Organism: Tarsius wallacei; assembly: GCA_963574415.1. Taxonomy (NCBI): domain Eukaryota; kingdom Metazoa; phylum Chordata; class Mammalia; order Primates; family Tarsiidae; genus Tarsius; species Tarsius wallacei. The sequence goes on from CAUYQG010195847.1 coordinate 8,290, forward strand.
CGAGGTCTTGCCAAGCTGCCCAGGCTGGTCTCAAACCCCTGGGCTCAGGCCATCCTCTCACCTCCGCCTCCCAAAGTGCTGGGATTACAGGCATGAGCCATTGCGCCAGGGCATGATGTTTTCAAAACGTTCATCTGGTTATGTCACCTCCTACCTACTTCCCTTCCTCACACTCCCCAACACATGTTTCCATAAATCATTTTAACAGCTTCTTATTCTTAGAAAGAAGACAAAATTCCTCAATATCGCCTGCAAAGCCCTGCCTGGACCCTGCCTACCTTCCAGCTCTTCTCTCACGGGCTCCCTCCCACCACCTACGCTCCAATCATACTTTGTCCTCTGCTCCTGCCACTCGGATTTGCCAGACCCTGCCTCAGGGCTTTGGAAACATTCCTCCCTCCCCTGTTTGCTTGGTTAACACTTTCTAAGCCTGTCAGATCTGAGCACAAGCATTATTTTCTTGAGGAAAGTACTCAGTCTTCACTTATTAAGTCAGGAGTTGTTATCACAGGCTCTTCTAGTACCAGGCATTGAGTCATCACCATTGCAGTTGTACATTTACTTGTGTGAATACTTAAATAATTCTCCCCTCCACTTTTCATATGTCCATTCAACAAATATTTACTGAGTTCTCACTATATTCCAGGCATTATTTTAGAAGGGATGACAAACTCTAAACAAATAAATATGCAATATAATATCAAGAGATATCGATATGATATCAAGAGATAAAGTGCTATGAAGAAACACGAAGTAGAGTGATAGGACAGATTTGGAAAGGCTGTTACTTTGGATAGAATGGTTAGAGAAGGAAGAAGTGACTGAGCAGGGATTTGAATGAAATGAGGGAACAAGTCATGGGGATGCCTGGGGATGGATGTTCTGGGGAGAGGAAATTGTGAGGGCAAAGACTAGAGGGTGTCCAACCTGTTTAAGGAGCAGACAGGAAGTCAATGAAGGGGAGTGGAATGAAGGGAAGAGTGGTAAGAGATATCGACAAAGATGGAGGCAGGGGTCAGGCCAGGGAGGGCCTTGTAGGCCATGCTGTGGGAAGAGCAGCCGTTAGAAGCTTTTTTAAAAAAAAATTGATACATAATACTTTACATATTTATGGGGTACAGGTGAGTATTTGTTACATACATAGCATGTGTAATGATCAAGTCAGGGTATGTGGGGTACCCATCACCTTGAGAATTCATTTCTGTGTATTAGAAAGTTTTCAAGTCCTCTCTTCTAGCTGCTTTGAAATATACAATACATTGTTGCTAACTATAGTTACCCAACTCTGCTATACAACATTAGAATGTATATCTTCTGTCTACCTGTATGTACCCATTCACCAACCTCTCTTTATTTCCCTTCCTACCCACGTACCTTTCCCAGCCTCTGCTAGCTATCATTCTACTATCTACCTCCATGAGATGAACTCTTTTCATTAGAAGCTTTTGCACAAGGAGTGACTGCAATCTCTGTTCTAAAATGACCATTGTGGCTGTGTTGGGGTGAATGCCTTAGAAAAGGGTGAAGGTGGAAGTCAGGAGTCCAGTTCAGAGGCTGTGGTTGTGGTCCTGGGAAGACATGATGGAGACTTGGGCTAGAGTGAGCATTGGGGAGGTGGTGGGAAAGGGCAGATTGGAAAGCATTTGGAAGGTAGAGCTTTCGGGATTTGTGGATGTGTGGTTCCTACTCCTTCAGTAGGTCTCCTTCCCACTTAGAGGAAAAGCCAAAAGTCTTAGCATGGCCGGTGAGTACCTTTGTGATCAGGCCCCCATCTCTTTCTCCCTTCCTCCCTCCCCTCCAGCCACACTGGCCTCCTGCCCTTCTGTGAACATGATCTCACCTTTTGCATTTGATGTTCCCTTAGGTATTAGGAAAGCAGGTCTCCACGTGGCTTTCTCCCTCAGGGTTCTGCTCAAATGTCACCATTCTCCCTCAGGGTCCTGCACAAATGTCACCAGCCATATGGGAGAGTCTTTTCTTGGCCACTCTCTATAAATTTGCACCCATTCTGGCACTCCCTAATCCTCCCCCTTGCTTAATTTCTCTTCCTAGTACTTATGTCATCATCTGACATGATACATATGTGGTATGACAATTAAGTTCACTAACTCATCTTAGAAAAAGTGCTAAATACCTCATTGCTGAATATCACTATGGTCACCTTCAAAGTACTCTCCTTGGGAAGCTAAGCAGCAACACCAGCACCTTGTCCAACTATCAAAGCAATTTTAGAACTCTTTTTCTGGAATGGCCATCAGAGTTGTCATCGCAAGAATGTCAGAGTTTGAATTAGAGCAACGAACAAACATTAAATTTCTTGCTAAACTTGGCAAGAGTGGAAGGGAAATCAGGGACACGTTAGTCCATGTTTATGGGGATAATGCCATGAAGAAAATGACAGTGTATAAATGGATTAAATGTTTTTCTGAGGGGAGAGAAAGCATCACTAATGAGGAGAGGTCAGGACAGTCAATAATGAGAAGAACTGGCAAAAACATTGCAAAAATTCATCAAATTGTACGTCAAAATTGTCGGCTGACTGTGAGAAGCACAGCAGACCAAATGTACATTGATAGAAAACAATGAGGAAAACCTTAACTGAAAATCTTGGCATAGAAAGGTGTGTGCAGAAATGGTCTCAAAGGAGCTCTTGCATCACAACAATGAACCAGCTCACACCACACTGTCTGTGAGGAAATTTTGAGCCAATAAACAAATAGCTGTATTGGAACACCCTCTTTACTCACCTGATCTGGCCCCCAATGACCTTTTTCTTTACCCAAAGACAAAGGAAGACATTTTTATAACATTCAGGACATCAAGGGTAATACAACAGGTCCGATGGCCATTCCAGAAAAAGAGCTCCAAAATTGCTTTGCCAGGTGGACTAGGTGTTGGCACCAGTGTGCAGCTTTCCAAGGGGAGTACTTCAAAGGAGATTTTAGTGATATTCAGCAATGAGGTATGTAGCACTTTTTCTAGGAAGAGTTCGTGAACTTAACTGTCAGGCATCGTATAATGTACATATGTGTATATATATTCACAAACATATAGTGTGTGTATATTAATTCTGTGAAGGCAGGGGTTTGGTCTGTTTTGTTCACTATACAATACAACTCCCATAATACTGCTTGGCACATAAGTAGGTGTTCACTAAATATTTGTTGAATTCATGATGTTGAAAGACAGAAAGAGAGGAGCAAAGAATGGCTCCAGGATTTGGAGCCTGAATGATGGTGCCACTTGGGTAAAATTGAAGGTTTTTCAAAATAAGGATTTGGACCCCTTGCTCCAAACTTCCTTCTGAGGTTCCTGAACTTCTTTGTCTGTGGCAGATTCAAAGAAGTTCCCCCTCCCTCTGCAGCCCACAAAAGCCCGTGACAAACTCAGAATCCTCCAGCTCTGGGCTCTCCATTTCTTCCCACAGGGAGAGAGGGAGAACCTAGAGGTAACTCAAGCTGACTCTCAGTTCCTGAGACCAAATGGGACATCAATTTGATATAAATCTCAAAAGTGATGCTTCAGGTGTTATTGACTCTGTGTATGGTTTCAGGCAAACAGTCTTCTAGTTCAAGAGAATCTCACAAAGTGCTTTTTGAAAATACAAAAGTAAATGAAAAAAAAAGAACTACCATTTTCCTCATTCCTGCAGGTGCCCAACCAGGTTGACTGGCTGGAGTGCATTTTCTGCATTCTTAATAGATACCTAGCAGGAAACGCCTTATACAGCCCCAGCTAGAGGGGTAGAAAGTAGCAAGGGCGTTGGGGGTACAAATCCCCAGCTCCTGCTTTCGCAAGCACCGAGATATTCTGATGTGGGCCAGGCAGCTCTGGCCATCAAAACGCACTTTTTCCCAGCCATAGAATCTTGCTCTGTCTCAGGTGATGGTCCAGAATTAAGGTCAGAGAAGCTTGAAACCTGGGGTGGGGGGTGGGGGGTGGGAGGAGTGGGGGGCAGGGAGAGGTGGAAGAGATGGAACTTTAACTGGGGAGAAGTGGGGGGAACATCGCATGCTTTACTCAATGAGATACAATCTGGTTCCTTTGGGGACTTTGTTACAAGTGTGTTTTGTGACAACAAACTCCTCTAACTTCCCACCTGACCCCTCACCCCATGGTACTAGGTGCCATTTTGCAGAAGTGTGGTAAGCACGTCTATGCAGGCAAACTGTGGTAGAGCTCAGACCAAACTACTGGTTTTGGATTCTGTGTTCAAAAATTTTTTGGCAGAAGTTTGGGCTATATATATCTGAACTGGGATCTCATTCTGTCCCCCAGGCTGGAGTGCAGTGGCACCATCATGGCTCACTGCAGTCTCAACTTCTTGGGCTCAGGCGATCCTTCTGCCTCAGCCTCCCGATTTCTGGAACTACAAGTGTGTGCCACCAAGCCCAGCTATATTTTTATTTTTTGTAGAGAGGAGGTCTCACTAAGTTGCCTAGGCTGATCTCGAACTCCTTGGCTCAAGCAAACCTCCCGCCTCAGCCTCCCAGAGTGCTGGGGTTACAGGCGTGAGCCACCGCACCTGGCCTGGGCAATATTTTGAGGGAGCACTTGGTGTCTTTATATTTTGTGATTTGGGGAGGTTGCAAGCTGCATGTAGTTTTGTCATTCTGCTATTCTGGCTACATGGCCAGCAAAGCTTTGCCTTGGGTTTTTGTCTAAAAGAGACTTTTGCTTCAAGCCAGCTACTGATACAGAAACATCTTTTCCAGGACACTCCCCTACCTTAATTCAGTCTCACTGACATCCCCTTAGTTACAACTTAGCAGCATCTCTTTCTCCTAGGCCAGACCCATCCCACCAATTCACTCATAAATAAAGAGACCTTTACAGAGGGCTCATTTGAATTTCTCCAGAGGTGCAATGGGATGTAATTCTTCATAGGACTGAGCCAATGAGAGTTCTCGGAATTTTAATATCCCTCAAATACACCCTAGGGAGTTGTTTATGAGTGGATGCAGAAAAATAACCCTATGACTTTCCTTTGGAGTGTGTGTCTGTGTGTTTGAGAAGGAAAAGGGGGCCAAGATAATATGTGTGCATTATTCAGGATCCCCAGTTACCCAAGATATGAGCTCTCCAAGGTGAAGGAGCTGATACATTGCCACTGACTTTCTCCAACTCTAACCTTTACTGGCTGTGGCCATTTGGTCTGAGGTCTCTGAGGACTCTACCCAAAGAGAATAGACACGTGCTCCAGGGTCCTGATGTTCCTAGGATCCTGCCAGCTCCTTCCCCTGTGGCTTCTAGGGGAATTAGCAATGAGAGTTGCAAGCTGCCTCAAGACTGAGCCTCAAGCAGTGGTGGTGGCAGTTCTGGGAGTAAGAGAGCAAGTTCTTCAAAGGTGTTTACTGGCTCTCGCAGAAGCAGGCTGAGGCTTCAGGGAGCAGCCCTGAGGGAGCGGACAGAGTTTGTAGTTTCTGCCTGCAATCTCAGAAAGAAATCAGATGGCTGGTTTAGTGTCCTTGCTTGAGGCCGCCTAGAGATTAGAGGCCAAGCCCGCCCCCATATTTGATAAGTGAGGAGACTGAAGCCCATAGAGGTAGACTATTAGACCCACCAGGTAGGCAGTAAGGGATGGTGGGGGGAGGATAGACATTGACACCAAGAAGACCTGGGTTCAAATCCCAGCTCTACCACTGCCTAGCTGAATAGCCTTGGCAGTCTATTTCACCTTCTCTAAACCCCAAACTGCTCATCTATAAAATGGAGATAATAACATCTAATTGGAGGTTTGGAAAGTTGGGAGAAAATAGATGTATAGCTTCAGGGACAGAGTAGGTATTCTGTAAACTGTAGCTTTAAAAATGCGCGAACTCTGCACTTCTCATGACTTTGGAGACCTTTGCTTTATTTTATTTCTACCACTACAAGTATCTGAATAGACTGTGTGCTTTTTTATGGAGGAATAATTTACCTACAGTGAAATGCACAGATCTTAAGTGTAAAATGTGATGAGTTGTAACAAATGTATACATTCGTGTAGTAACCATCACTCTCATCAAGATGTAGGGCATCTCCAGCACCCCTCAGGGCACCCTCATGCTCTTTTCTAGTGAATCTCGACCCCACAGGCAATACTGCTCTGAATTCCATCACCATAGACCAGTTGTGCTTGTTTCATGGAAGTGGAATCCTACAATATGTGGCTTTTTGTGTCTGGCTTCTTTTACGCAACATGTTTTTGTGAGCTAACCCTGCTGTTTGGGATTGGTAGTTTGGTTTTTTTTCTCTTTTTTATTGCTGAGTAACATTCCATTGTATAAATATGTCATAACTAGTTTATTCCCCTGGTGATGGACTTTGGGTAATTTTCATATTTGACTATTGTGAATAAAGCTGCTATGAACATTCAAGTACAAGTCTTTATGTGGACTGAGTTTTTATTTCTCTTGGATATATGTACCTAGAAGTGAGATTGCTGGGTCACATGGGAAGAATATGTTTGACTTTAGAAGGAACTACCAGTTTTTCAAAGTGGTTGTTCACATGTTTCTTGAAATAAGGGTTCGTTTTTTAGGTAGGGCCTCGTCAGGCTTAGAATGACCGTCAACCAGGGAAAAAAGACTAAGGGTGCCCAAAGGCTTCTCTAGGCATCAGAATCCAGTTACAACTGCAGCTAGAATGATTCCAAAAGGAGAACTTTTAAAAATTTTTTAGCTTTTTTTTTGCGGGGGGGGACAGGGTCACACTCTATCACCAAGGTTGGAGTATAGTGGCTCGACCATGGTTCATTGCAACCTTGGACTCCTGGGCTCAAGTGATCCTGCCACCTCAGCCTCCTGAGTAACTGGGACTACAGCTCACAACACCATGCCCAGCTAACTTTTAAATTTTTTGTGAAGATGAGGTCTTGCTATGTTGTCCAGCCTTTTCTCTAACTTCTGGTCTCAAACAATCCTCCCGCCTCAACCTCCCAAAGCGCTGGAATGACAGGAGTGAGCCACCACACCCAGACCCTTTTAAAGAAAGGGTCCCCGCTCACTGCCAGATTCCTTCCTAATGGCCTCATCATTACCTATTGACACTTCCAATAGAACCATAAAAGACTAGGCTGCAGAATTCACATGCTCTAACTCCTTCCTTTTACCCAACAGTACTATGAAGCCCAGAGAGGCAATGTGGTTCCTCCAAAGTTACACAACCAAGGAAAATCCCAGGTCTTCTGCCTCCTAATCTGATGTGATTTCCTTGCATTGTGTTTTTTTTCTGAATGAAATGGCATTCAGTCATTTTGCCATTGGTTACTGAACACCTGCTTTGTACCAGATGCCAGGATAAAGAAAGGAATAAGACATGGTTCCCATCCTCAAGGGTCTCATAAACTAGAGAGGAAGACAGTCTATTAAACTCTAGTCATTTTCATCATATTGACAAGTATCAAGAGACCAAATTCATCCTTAGCCAGAGCACATAAAGAGTCAGATTGAGTGGCTAAAAGTAAAGAAGCGTCCAGACAGGTTACTTTCTTAGTAAAGGAGAATCACAACATGTCTCGAGGGCCCATTGTGTGCTAGGTCCTGGCCTGGTTGCAAAAGAACAGCATCTGCCCTCAAGGAACTTGCAAGGTAGGACATGATGATGCCAATGAGGGAACCCAAGTTCAAGGCAACTCAGCAAACAGCTCTTGTGCATCTATTGTATTCCAGGCATTGTTCTAGGTACAGAATATAGGGTGGCAAACAGAGCTGACAATCTTACAACCTCTCAGAAGCTTGGCATGGATGTTGCCATAAAATATCAGTGTAAATGTATTTTTTGGATATCTGTATTTTGTTTGGAATACATCAGTCTGGAGACCTTAGAGCTGGCATTGTTTGTAACTGCTAGCTTCTAAGATGGGGTGGGACATGGTCTTACATAGATTAGGGTATCGGAGGAGGAGGGGAATTTGATTTGTTTCATTCTCTTGCAAGGTCGTGAACAAGATGGATATCAACGCTTAGTATGCAAGTTGAAATCGTCCAGCACCCACTGGATTGTTTAGTCATGCTCTCCAAGGAAGCCTATGGCTACAGGTAGTTCTGGGCCAGCTTAGCTCATTCATTTAGGCAGAATGCACATCCCCAGAAGGCAAGTGATTCTGCTATTTGGCCTCAATGTCCTCCCGCCTCCCCATTTCCTGATGTTCTTCTAGTCATGGCATCTAATGATTCTTCTCATGTGTAAGAGAAGGCCCCTTTCAGTACTTCATAGAGATTTGTTGTGTTGTTCCCTGAACATGGATTAGACAAGGCTCTTCAAAAGCACTGTTGCTGACCTTCAGGAGCTCAGTGGCTTCCTGGGGCCCGAGTGAGAGTCTGTACTTGGTAGGGGCAAACTGCTTGCCCTTGTCAAGGATGCTTCTTCTTCAAACCACAGCCAAGTCACTTGATCAAATAGTGCCAGTGACATTTTGCCTTTGGTCCACAGCCATACCCTGTGTCACTGACCCACCATGAACAGGATGAAGAAGACTGCTGTCCGACTGCCCCAAAATCGGCAAAAGCCTATAAAGACTGAATGGAATTCCCGATGTGTGCTTTTCACCTATTTCCAAGGGGACATCAGCAGCGTTGTGGATGAGCACTTCTCCAGAGCCCTGGACAATATCAACAGCCCCCAGGGATTGAGCCCCTCGAGCCAGAATGAAGATGTGATCCTAAAAAATGGTGAGCATGTGGGGAGGAAAAAGGCAGGGATTCCCTGTCAAGGCTGTCACAGAAAGACCAGTTCTTTGACATACTTGATGCACTTGGGCATGTATGTATTTACTCCGGGCAAGTCACGCTGTCTAGTGAGAAACCACACCCCTTCTTCAAAGTTTAATGTCAAAATGGGGCTGCCATCTACTGCTCCAGCCTCATCTTCTCCCCCAGTGCTCTCCTTCAGAAACTGACTTCCTTCCATCCTTCGTGTTTGTTCTGATCTTTGCACAAACTGTTCCTTGTCTGTAAAGCTCTTCCCTTTCTTCTCTTACTTAACACACATTCATCCTAAGATCATTTCCTTAGGGCGGCTTTCCCTGACCACTCACCCCTAAATATCCAGCTATCCTGTTATGGATTTTCCTAGTATTCTTTAACTCTCCTTCATAGCCCTTGTCACAACTGCAGATTTTAAGCTTGCATAATTATTTGATTATTGCATACTCCCCCATTAAACACAAAGTTCTGAGAGCAGGGACTATTGCTGGTTTTGCACAACATTGTGTTTCCAGGCCAGTCGTGGTGGCTCACTCCTGTAATCTCAGCACTTTGGTAGGCCAAGGCAGGAGGATTACTTGAGACCAGGAGTTGGCAACCAGCCTGGGCAGCATAACAAGACCTCGTCTCCACAAAAAATAAAGAAATTAATCAGGATGCGCCTGTGGTCCCAGCTACTCAGGAGGCTGAGGCAGAAGGATTGCCTGAGCTCATGAGGTCGAGGCTGCGGTGAGCAGTGATGGTGCCACTGCACTCCAGGCTGGGTGACAGAGTGAGACCCCAACTAAAAAAGATAAGTGTGTTTCTAGCATCTAGAAACAGTGACTGAAATGGTGGACAATCAGTAAGAATGTGTTGAATGAATTAGTGAATATATGAATTTCAAATTTATGAACACTATAACTAAGTACAAAGATCCTTGAACTTTCAACAAAAGACTAAAACAGATCAGAATTCTGCTGAATAAGCCAGTGGAACAGAAATATGGTAGGTTTTAAATGTTGACAGTATTTGCATTTTGTGTAATTTATTCCTATAAATAAAGTGCACAGTTGTAGAGAGGTGGTTTTGAAAAAAATTTAAGTTAAAGCTACTAAAAGAAAGAATTTTAATACAAAAGTAGGTACTGTTTGATCAAATTAGTAGGCCAAGGCAGGAGGATTACTTGAGACCAGGAGTTGGCAACCAGCCTGGGCAGCATAAAAAGACCTCGTCTCCACAAAAAAATAAAGAAATTAACCAGGATGCGCCTGTGGTCCCAGCTACTCAGGAGGCTGAGGCAGAAGGATTGCCTGAGCTCATGTTACGTGCTGGCATCACTACTCAAATACTTAATGAGAACTCCACAACTGCTCATTGTTATCATCATTATCCGTCTTCTTCTTCCTCCTCCTCTTCTTCTTCTTTTTTTTTTTTTTTGAGTCACCTAGGCTGGAGTGCAGTGGCATGACCATGGCTTACCAAAGCCTCGAACTTCTCGGCTCGGGTGATTCTACCACCTCAATCTCCTGAGTAGCTAGGACTACAGGCACGTGCCACCAAGCCTTACTAATTTTTTAAAAAATTTTGTAGAGATGAGGTCTAGACTGCTATGTTGTCTAGACTGCTCTGGAACTCCTGGGCTCAAGCAATCCTCTCACCTCAGCTTTCCAAAGTGCAGGGATTATAGGAGTGAGCCACCGTGCCCAGCCTTTCTTTCTTTTTCCTTTTTTTTTTTCTTCTTGAAACAGCATCTTGTTCCATAACCCAGGATGGGGTATGGCACAGTCTTGGCTTACTACCACCTTGAACTCCCGGGTTCAAGTGATCTTCCCGCCTTATCTTCCCAAAGTACTGGATTACAGACATGAGCCACTGTGCCCTTCTGGTATTATTACGATTACAATTACAATTACGATTACCATTGGCCTGACAGGGAAGGAACACCAAAGGATCCGTGAGAAGAAAAAGCATGTCCCATGTAGGTGCTCCCAACGTCCTCTTGACTAACAGTGGATGATCTGAAAAGCAAGGATGGGGGCCAGAGTGTGGTAGAGTCTTGTCAGTCCTTCCCTCGCCCTTCACAAGGCCAGAAGTGTCTATTACACACACTATTTGTTAATTGTTAAGAAATAAGCATTCTCACATCTCAAAGGAGTTTCTTCAAAAAAGCTAAGTCAAACTGTGCACATCAAAATACCCAGGTATGGAGGAAGCTTTAAACATTAAGCAGGCAAGGCTGCAGTATGGCTTCCATGGATCCTAGATAGTTTTGCCTTCATGGGCTCCTTCCTCCATACAAATATTAAAATTACTTTTTCTGACTGCATTGGTATAAAAAATGAATATAATCCAGGCTGGATTCATTTTTAAAATATATTCAGTATCATTATCATATTCATATTTTGCTTCTGGTTTTAAAACTTTTTCATGGGCCCCTGAAAGTGTTCATGGACCCTAGGCACTGTGCCTCCTGCACCTAATAGAGAAGTCACCCCTGCCAGCCAAATGTGACTCAGTATGGCTCCCCTTTACGTTTTCTAAAAGCCCGCAGATAGATCAGGGTCTGGTAGATTTCAGGAGCCGAACACACATGTTGAATGCCTTGCTCCCATCAGAAGACAAATGTAGCTCCAAGTGGGACATGTTATGTAAAGTGGACAAGTGGGGCTTCTGCCTGTGGACAAAGAGCTCACCTGTTTCCAGATGCTATCACTCTGATTTGCTCTTTGAGTCTGGACAGGGAGTTGGTGTGTATCTGATGTACTCACCTTTGCAGAATTGACTTTTTTCTTAGGAATTACTTTTCTATTCAAGTGATGTAACTTTCTCAGAGAGTCTTGTGGGTTAAGTAAACACGAAGGGCTGTGTGGTAGCAGTAGATACTAAAGGAAACAATGTAGAGCTTGCTGTTAAAATGGGCAGGAGCGGGTGGGTGGAGAGTGGGGAGGTGATGTCTAAGAAGGTGCTGGATAATCAAAGCAAGAGCAGAAATGACTGTGATCTTGAGTCATTTGGGAGACTGACATGTGGTAAGAGCTGAGAAATGTGGGGCGTGGGATTCAGAAGATCTAACTGACTCCTTGGAAGGATCACAAAATCCCTGGCACTTAATACATGGACAAATATGCTGACTTTGGCTATTTGACTCTGATTTATTTCTGAACACATTGGCTTAGATCCATGCCAGTCATTCTCTTGTAAGCACCATCAATCCACAGTTCCTGACTTTCTCTGTTCTACCTTCCTGGTAAAACCCAAGCTAAGATCAAACCAATTCTCGGCCTATTTCCCATTTTCTTTGTTTCATTTTAGGAACAAAACTCAAAAGTGGTATTCACACACACTCTGTCCTCCCCTCTCATACTTTCTAGACACCACTTCATTTATACTCTTTACCTCATCACTCCTTGCTTTTCAAATCCAATGGTCCCTCTCTATCCTCGTCTTATTCGACCTACCAGCAACACATGCTGCAGTTGATTGCTCCCTTCTCCTGGAAATACTTCCTTCACTTGGATTCCAAAATATCACACTTTCTTGGTTTTCCTCCGATCTCCCTGGTTACTACGCCTTCTCACTCTCCTTTGCTGGATGTCCTCCTCTTTACAATTCCTAAACATTCCAAGGCCCCAGCACTCAGATCTCAGACCTGCACTCACTAACTAGGTGATCTTTTCCACTCTGTTGGTCTTAAATGCCATCGATATGTTGATCAATTCCAAATGCATACATGCAGCCCAGAATGGGCTTAACACCTGTCTATCTAACTGCCTGCCTGAACTTCACTTCATGTTTCTAATAGGAATTTCAAACAAAAGAGGTCCCAAATTGAACTCTTAATTTCTCCCTCAACCTATCTCATCCACCGTCTCCCCATCTCAATAAATGGCAGTTGCATCCTTCCAATTACTTGGATCCGTGTTTAGCTCCTCTCTTTGTCTCACACCACATATCCAATCCTTTGGGAAGTTCTGTAGTTTTTACCTTCCAGATATCCATGATCTGGTAGCCATGTCTTCCCCCTCCACTGCTATCACCTGGGTCTGATAAGCCATCGTTTCCCCCTGGTTTGTCACAATCATTTTCCAATTGAGAGCTTGTTTGGAGGTTCTAGCAGGGAAGCACAGCTACTTGTATACCTTTGACTAAAGAACAGTCTTCCTCTAGCGGGGATGGTCATTCTCTTCGATGGAGCATGCAGCTTCAGGGAGGATAAATATGGAATGGTAAGGGAGGAAGGGGACACCCACCTAGCCAGCCAGATCAGCCGAATCAACCGTGGCAATCAATGGGGTGACAGATGTTGCAGCCACATTGCCCTCATATCTTTGTCTCCTAATTGATCTCACTGCTTCTGTTCTTCCTCTCATTTCATCTATTCTCAAGATAGCAGTCAGAATGATAGCATTAAAACGAAAGTCAGCATAGCACTCTTCTGTTCAAAGCCCTCCAACAGCTTCTCACCTCACATCAAATCAAATCCAAAGTCTACCATGAGACCTACCTCATCTGGGCCCCTGTTGTCTGTCTGGTGCCATGTCTACCACTCCAGTCTATGCTCCTCGCTATTCTCAGACTACACCAAGAACAATCCTGCCTTAGGCCTACCCCTTGCACTTGAACTCTCCAGGCCCTAGAATGCTCTTTCCCCCAGATATCTGCATGGCTTCCCCTTTGTCCATTCAAGTCTCCGTGTGAATATCGTCCTCAGACAGGACTTCTCTGAACAATCAACTTGAAAAATAGGAGCCCAGTCCTGTCACATTCTGTGTTTTAGTTTTCTTCTTAGCGATTCTCACCCCTGGGCACGTTATATGTCAATGTGTTTCTTAACTCCTCCCTTTATTTACCCTCTGAGCTCTGTGGCAGCAAGGACTCAGTCTGTTAACTGCTGCTTTCCAAGTACCTAGCGCAATGCCTAACACACGGAAACACTCAATATATATTGCTTGAATGAATGAAATTGTGCTTTACGTCACTGGGTATTGACCCTACAGATGGGGTCACCATAGAGAGGTGATACAGTGTGGTATACAGCTTTTGAACCAGTCAGCCTGGGGCCAGACCAGCTCCATCACTTACTAGCAGTGTGATTGCAGGGTATATCACTTTACCTCTCCATACCTCAGTTTCCTCCTCTCGAAAATTAAATAATATTTAACTATAGGCAGGTGCTTGCAAGGAGTCACTGAGATGAGGCATGTCAAGTGCCACATAGTAAGTGTTATGTAGGTATTAGTTATTTGGGGAGGGTTCCAAAGCTTGGCTCGCGTTTTTGAATGGCTAAGATGGATATGAAGACCCGCATTCAAAATACTAGGATCCCTGAGCAGCAGGCCTCTCCCACAAGCTTCCAAGTTTTCAAGGGGTTCTGCTGTGTTGTTGTTGTAGTGTTCCCTGTGCCTTCTGACCTCACCCTGTATCCTTCTGTGAAGCCCCTGCCTGCTAAAAATAAAAAGCTTGGGCAAAGTCCTGTTTCTTGCCCAAGACAGCCTCCACAGGCCATGTAGAGAGGCGGCTTTCTCTATTCTTAGTTGTTGCCTTTTCCCTGTGAGAATCTCACGGATCTCTTGACTGTGAAGATGTTGTCTTCCTCACAGAGGTGGTGTGGGCTAGGCAAATATTTGCTGATAGAGCAAATGAAAGAAAAGCCTGCCCCCCTCAAAGCCTCTCTTATCATTATTAAGAGTCAAGTTTCTCATAAGCTCTGCTGCCTCAGGGGAAGGCCCCCATGAAAGACTCCCAGTCCCACAGAGGTTCTCACTGGAGGTGTTACATGACATACATACAGCTTTGAAAATGGTGAGAAATCTATAAAGTGGCTTTTCATTCCTGACTGTTAGCACCCTCTCAACCACTCCAGGCTAGCACCAGCCCGCTCAGCCCAGCTTGGGCCATGCCAGGAAAACAGGCTCCCATTCATAGGCTCCCATTGCCAACTTGTCCGCATTCTAAGGGCTCTCTGTCGAACCCAATATGCAAACCCCCAACACAGAGACCCGTGTGGCTAGGAAATGCCATCAAATTTCCTGACTTCTCTTCCCAAATCAATGTTATTCTTTTGTTTACTTATGTATAATTTATACTGGCTATACTTGAAAAAAGAAAACACTAGTTGAAGGTATCTTTGAATTCCCTTCCTTTGAAAAGGATGGTGGGGATTTCAGAGCTTCAGTAATTATGGTTTCTGGGGGCATGACCCTGGTGCACATGCCACCTTATGTTCTTTTTGCCCCAGCTCCAGTCCCAAGGCTGGCCTCAGGCCTGGTGACATTGCTCAAGGACTGTTGAGAGAAGGTGAGAGGACGTATACTTGGGCACCCAGAGATCTTTTTATAGCCAGTCTCAAAGGGTCCCACCTCCTCTCTTCCTTCCCTTGTGCCATAATCAGTGGGGGTGGGGAAGAAACTCTGGCTTTCTTTCTTAATGTCAATCGTTGTATGATATATAGTCATGCTAGTTGTTTATGTCCTTTGTGAATACTGACAACTTCCTGTCTTCCTTCCTTTCTAGTAGGGGAAAGGAATCTGCACAGACATATATTGAGCCTCCACTGCGTGCCAGATACCACACTAAAATTATTGCATTTACTTCACTCCTCAAAATCCACTGTGATTTATAAAGTTCAAACATAAGCAAACCAAACCTATGGTGTTAGAAGACAGGAGAGTGGTTAACTTTGGGAGAGTTCATGACTGAGAGGGGGTGTAGGGGGGTATTCTAGGGTAGTGATCATGTTCTGTTACTCCATCTGGGTGTTCCTCACCCAGTTTGTAAAAAACTCTTCCAGCTGCATACTTCTATTTGTGCATTTTTCTACATGTTGGCTATATTTCACAAAACCATTTTGCAGTGGGTATTATCATCTATTTTACAGAGCAAGAAACTGCAGCCCAGCGAGGATAAGTCCTTAGAAATGGATCACACGAACAGCGAGTGATAGAGATTGAAACTCAAGTCGGTCAGTCAAGAGCCAGTCTCTTGACTACCCCACTGTCCTGTCTTTGTAAACCCTGGCAAAGCCCCAGTGAAGCGCTTAATACCCATAAAGACTATCACTAACAATGTTTACAGTGGCTAACACTTATTGGACACTTCCTGTGTGCCAGACCCTTTGCTAGGCCTGTCATATGGATTTCCTGTCACATGGATTATCTCACTGAATCTTCACACCAGTCCTGCTGATTAACTTTTACTGTGTCCATTTTCCTGATGAGGAAACTGAGACTCAGAGAGTCAAGTGACTTGTCCAAGATCCCATAGCCAGTCAGGGGTGGCTATGGTATTTGCCACCAGATGGGTTTGATTCCAGACCCTGAGTTCTTAGCCACTCAGCATTCAAAATACTAGTGCATGTTTTGTATTTGATCTCCATATTCAGTTGGGAAGCAGGAACCCACATATTCAGTAAAAGACTATGTACCCTAGGGAGGCAGCTATAAAAGATGGGGTGAGACTGAATAGGCCTACCTGATACCCTGTAACTGGACTGTCTCCTCTAAGCATGTCCTTCTGCCTCTGGTGTTATTTTGATCTAGGCTAATATAAAGAACATCCTCTTTGCTCCTATGGTGTATGTATGAGGGACAAGTAACACTAGCCAAGGGGACAGAGGAGAGATAGTCAATGTGTGCAGATTTTGCAGGTCAAAGGTTGGAATTTCATGGTGCAATATGTGTGTGTGTGTTCAGAGGGTTCTCGACTTCAGCTTCATCATAGAGCAGGATGGGTACTAAAGCCGCAGACAGAGAGAGAAGGAAGGAAAGAAGAAAGGAAGCCTGGGAAGAAATCAGGCAATCATGGATTGGTTGTTCACAACTGTGGCTCATCTATTGGGAGATTCACTGGTCAAGTGGTTTCTTAAGGTTTTGCTTTAAAAGTAACTTTTTCTCTGTGGTACATGTACACAACGGAATATTATGCAGCCGTAAAGAAGGACAAATATATGGACTGCAGCAACTTGGATGGATTTGGAGTCGATCATACTCAGTGATTTATCACAGAAACAAAGAACAGAGTTCCATGTGTTCTCACTCATAAGCGGACCTTGAACAATTATAATGCTATAAGAAAATGATTGGCAGTAATGGGAAACGGTGGTG
>CAUYQG010195849.1:0-24979 GCA_963574415.1 Tarsius wallacei
CATCTCTACAATAAATCAAAAAATTAGCCAGGCATGGTAGCACGCGCCTGTAGTTCCAGCTACTTGGAAGGCTGAGGCGGAAGGATCGCCGGAGCCCAGCAGGTCGAGGCTGCGGTGGCCAGGAGTGGCCACTGCACTCCAGTCTGGGCAACAGAGTGAGACTCCAACTCGAAAAAAAAAAAAAAAAAGCTGGGACAAGTTACCTGAAGGAATTCAAAAATTTGAAAAATAAGTGCTCTCCAGTGGATTATAAGGATAACATATTCAATAGTACAATATAAAACAAGTGGTTTATGACAAAATTTAGTAATATCCAATAGAATTTAGACCACTGCAGAAAAGGGAATGTATTTTTTACAAAGCGTTTTTATTGTACCCTTTCATTGTTCATATGGGCAACACTGCTTAATGATTGAAGATGACCTCAGGGAGCCCTTGCGCTTCCTGGGAGTGTCAGGATAACAGGCAGTTGCTGGGGAATAGCCATGTGTGAAGGCCACAGAGAAGAGAACACAGCAGATGCATGAAAGTGGTTAAAAGACATCATGACTATTTGCAGCAAACTGCCACTCTCAAATGTCAAGTACTGAAAAATTAAATGATCCCTGAGGAACATTTCAGAAGATTTATACAAAAGCCTTCTTTAAGTTCAAAGAAAGCATTTAGTAAGGGAATTATCAGAACCTCCATTTAGTTTAATGAGCCTTTTCTTAATCAACCCTAAAATGTTATTTCACATTTAAAAACTCCCATTTCTGTTATTTCATTAATATGCTTTCTGTTGTTCTCTGTTTGGGATGCTTTACAAGATAATCCTTACAAATTATTATTCTTTTCAGATTTGGGGGAAAAAATTGAGTTGTAACTTATTAATGAAAAAAACCATAGCTAGTTTAAAATAATTCTTATATGCAGATTTGTTTGTTATATTATTTCTGAAAAAATAAAGTTGGGTAGGTGGCTATACACAATAATGTATTTTTCATGTAAAAACGTTAAAAATTTACTCTCAGCAATTTTGAAATATGCATTAACTATAGTTACCATGCTGTGCCATGAAATATACATTAATTATAGTTACCATGTTGTGCCATAAATCTCAAAATTCATATTTTTTGGTCGAACTGAAACTTTATACCTTTTAAAAATACTTTTATAGCACTCATCTCCCAAAAACAAGGAATACTCATTTATTTATTCAGTATTTAAAAAACAGAGCTTGTCTTTTCTAGGTGTGTGACCCTGTGTAACTCAGTAAATACAGTTAACATCCATTTCTTATCTGTAAAATAAGAGCGATCATATTTATTTTACCTTTTTCGTGAATAATAAATGTGAAAGCCTGTGTAAAGTTCTCTACACATATTAAGTTCAGTAAGATTTTATCTTAGCCAGGCTCGGTGGCTCAGCCTGTAATCCCGCGCCTTGGGAGGCTGAGGTGAGTGGATTGCCTGAGCCCGCAGGTTCGAGACCCGTCTGGGCAACTTGGTGAGACCTCATCTCTACAATAAATTTTTTAAAAAATTAGCCGGGTGTGGTAGCGCACGCCTGTAATTCCAGCTACTTGGAAGGCTGAGGCGGAAGGATCGCTGGAGCCCAGCAGGTCCAGGCTGCAGTGGCTGGGAGCGGCCACTGCACTCCAGTCTGGGCGACAGAGTGAGACTCCAACTCAAAAAAAATTAAAAAATAAAAAATAAGATTTTATCTTCTTGCCTGCCAACTCTGGGCAAGGTATTGTTGAATCTCTCCTAAGCAGTCTGTATTGACTCTGGAGTTTATATGAAAGGTTTTAAAATTAGCAATTATAAAAAAGGGAAAAATATTAATAAATTCTGAATAAGCTATCTTAATGCCATTAAAGATATATTCTTGTTGAATGTGGTATAAAAGAGTTTAAGATGAATGACTCTCATCTATGTGGCTTTGTTGAGTTGAGAGAACATAAAATCTGAGATTTTAAGATTATGCAAACTGGTCACCAAATCTAAGTTTGAACTACAGTCAGTATTAATAACCTGTTAATGGTTTTGCTGTTTTCTCAGAAGTATTAAAAAGAGAAATAAAGTTACCTAATTTACATTTGTTTGTTATCTGCTCCTATGAATTTGTTTTTGAAAACTGTCATTTTCTGAATTTCTTGTATGCAAAATGGAATAAAGGGCACAATGACTGAAGAAACAAAGAAGCAAAGAAACTAATATAGTTAACTTATATCTAAGTATTTTTCTTGCCCTGCTTTCTTTCCTCTTTTCACCTTTTCCCTGTTTTCTGTTTTGTTTTGTTTTTGAGCAGAGACACTGATATTAATTCTTCCAAGTCATAGAAGAGTAGAACCAAATAACGCATATTATTTTTCCCTTACCCCAGTTGCAGTTGAACTATTAGAATATTGATTGCGGTCAACTCTCTGACCACATATATGAACCCTAGGAAGAGGAAGCAAAAATCTCAATTTTACACCTTTGTGCATCCTGATTTTCCCTATCCAAGACAGAACGCCATGCCTAGCACTTTCATTCACTCAGTAAAAGTCATGTAAAGACAAATCCAGCATTTATAAGGCAGAGTCTGGAAGAAAAGAGAGCTACTCAGAGAGTCCCAATGACCCTCTGGTGAGCACACTTTTATAAGGAAACTATTCAAGGTCAAAAAAAGACCCACCAAAAAGAACAATCCCTAAAGGTCATAAAAACCCAGAAATAACTTATATTCTCTTACTCTCACTACAGCTACTCTTCACCTTATGATGTCCTAATAAACCCATTGTGAGTTGAAAATAGTATAAGTCAAAATAGATTTAATATGCCAAACCTACTGAATAGCATAGCTAGCCTAGCCTAACGTAAATGAACTCAGAAGAATTATATTAGCCTACTGTTGGGCAAAATCAGCTCACACGAAGCTTACTTTATAATAAAGTGTTGAATAGCTCATGTAATTTACTGAATAATGTACAATTTGTTGAAATTGTAATGGTCTTACATATTGTAAAGTTGAATCACCACAGTCGAGGACCATCTGTAGTGAGAATGGAAAAGCCTCGTAATTCACAGGGTACAGGTAGCGCAACTAAATGGTGCTGTACAATTAACTTTAGACCAAGTATTGCTATTTGTCTCACCTCAGAGAGGAAGAAGAAGAGAAGGAGGAGATGCAGACCCCAAAAAGGTCAAACTGTTTCCGTGTAAATTAACTATATCCTACAGCAATGCTCAAAACATCCAACAAGGTCAAATTCTCAGTGTCTTTTATCCAATGAAATTTACCAACTAGACAAAGAATCAGAAGAATGCAACCTTTAATGAGGAAAAAAAATTATATAGACACACTTTAAAAAATAAGAGATGACAGACAGATGTTAGTAGATTGGGACATCAAAACAGTTACTGAAACTTTTTCATAGAAAGAAAAAGTAAAGCCAGTGCATACTAAGTGGAGATATGGGAAGATATATTTTTTTTAAAAAAAGAAGATCAAAATCAAACTTGTATCTGAGGGGAAACTACTCTACATTGGATGAACTGCAGGTCAGACACTACATAAGAAATAATCAGTGAACTTTAAGAAACAGCAATAGAAACTATCAAAAATGAAAAACAAAGAGAAAAAAGACTGAAAAAAAGATTTAAAAAATAGCAGTGAGTTGCAGGACAAAGTCAAGTGGTTTATGTACACATAATTCAAGCCTCCAAAGGAAGGAAGGAAGAGGGTGGAGATAGAACCAAAAAAAAAAAAAAAATACAAAGAGGTAATGACTAAAATTTTTGAAATTAAATGAAAGCAATAAGCCCAAAAGTCTTGAGAAGCCCAATACATCTGAAGCACAAAGACATGAAGAAAACTACCTCAAGGCATATCAAAATTAAATTGCTTAGAAACAGATATAAAAAGAAATCTTAAAGGCAGCCAGAGGGAAAAAGAATTACATAAGACTTACAGGAGGACAAATAACCAAAGATTTCATGTCAGAACAGGGCAAGCCAGAAAACAGTAGAGCAATATCTTTAAAGTACTGAAAGGAAAAAAAAGTCAACTAAAATTTTATTCTCAGTGAAAATAATTTTCAAAAAAGATGAAATGAAGACTTTGCCAGAATATAAAAGCTTAACAGTAGACCTGCACTGCAAAGATTTCGATATATATATCTATAGATGAAAGTCTGGATCTGCAGTGAGAAATAAAGAGGACTAGCCATGGCAAAAATATATAGGCAAAAATATCAAAAGATTTTTAGCTTATTTTCAGTGTTTTTTAAAAGATAATACAAATTTCAAGGCACAAACAATAATATATTTAAATTTCTTAACCATATGTAGATGTAACATATACTGCATTACAAAAATGGCAGCCAAGCTAGCTGCAGCCTTCTGGTCTCTTGCATGAACTCATTCACCTTACGTCGTCTTCTCTATGTCATATGTATCCCATCCTTTAGTCAAAAAATATAAAAAGGAAAAAAATACGCATTAATTCAAAAATGATTTTTGCATAGATTTGGCTTTACTGAAGATCTAGAGATAGGCGAGTAGGTTTTGTGATGTGTGGTCCAGCAAGACAGTCAAAAACAACAAAACAACTTTTGTTTCTTTTTTCTTTTACACTTTGGTTGAGGTATCATTGGCATATAAACACTGCATATATGTAGAATGCACAATTTCATGAGTTTGGTTATGTGTGTTTTCCTGAGAAATTAATCCCACAATCAAAATAAGAAATGCATTCAGAGAATGAGTTTGTTTGTGCAGGAGCCCGGAAGGCATCTTTGTCAACTGACCTAAAAATGTGCAGAGAACAGAAGGTAGAATTAATGGCCTTAACACATTTTTACAGATATTAAGGAGTGTAGCCCCCAATTGACCAATGGATTATTTAAAATAGATTTCAGTTATTTTCTACATTTTTTTCAATAAGAAACAGAATCTTCTTTCAATTTTCAAGTATTGTGATGAGTCTGAGATTTTACCCTGCTTACAAGCCAGCAAGTTAGCCCGCCACAGTTATATGGAGCTGGCAGAAGCAAGAGCCATCTAGACTTGACCACTCAAGGCACTGCAAACAGCATGAGCATCAGGACGTTTTGTTGCAGTTTCTGGAGTTCCATTTTTCAAGGGTAACACAGATGCAGAAAACACCTGCATACAGTGTGGGTCACAATACAGGAAAGAATCCCTGAGTTTAGGGAACTCAAATATTTTATTACAAGCAAAAAAGCATGCCAACCCTTTACTCCAGAGGGAGTAATATCTCTGTCTTCCAAGGCTGTTCCTACAAACATCCAGAACAATGATTAGTCGGTGCCTCTGCTCACAAGAAATTAAGAAACATAAGGCAATCATATTGTGTCCCCCAACAAAATTCAGACTTCACTCTACATCATCTTGACTTCTGGTGAAGTTTTTTATGAGTACACTATTCCATCACCCCATCCATCATTCTGATTAATCTGACTCACAGAGGCTTAAACCAAGTCCATTCCATTTGTCCCATACATTTAATTAACACTACTATCACAGGATGAAAGTAACCAGTACTCCTGACCTCAACCAGGGTTCAAAGGTCCTTGACTCAAATAGCTTAATGAATGCCATAAACACTTAGGGTCTACCTTAGAAAGTGTGTTAGTCTTCTGGGGCTACTGTAACAATGTACCACATATTAGATGGCTTAAACAATGGGTATTTATCTTCTCACAGTTCTGGAGGTTGAAAGTTCAAGATCAAGGTGTCAGTAAGTTTGGTTTCTTCTGAGGCCTCTCTCCTTGGCTCAATGGTGGCTGTTGTCTTGCTGTGTCTTCATATGGTCTTTCTTCTGGGCTTATGCAGTCTTGGTGTCTCTCTCTCTCTCTTCTTGTAAGGACACCAGTCATATTGGATCAGGGCCTCATCCTAATAGCATTATATTAACTTAAGTTTGAGATCAAGGTGTCAAACAGGGTTAGTTTCTTCTGAGAATCTTTTTTCTTAGCTTGCATGATGGCTGACTTCACATGGTCTTTTTTCTGTGTATATTTGTTTCCCAAGCTCCTTATTTTATAAAGGCCACTGCTATATTGGATTTAACTTAATCACCCCTTTACAAACTTTATCTCCAAACACAACTACATTCTGAGG
Source organism: Tarsius wallacei (assembly GCA_963574415.1). Lineage (NCBI taxonomy): Eukaryota > Metazoa > Chordata > Mammalia > Primates > Tarsiidae > Tarsius > Tarsius wallacei. The sequence goes on from CAUYQG010195849.1 coordinate 6,111, forward strand.
TATTAGGGGTTAGGGCATCAACATATGAATTTTGGAGGAAGACATTTCAACCCATACCATGTAGTGAGGAGGCTTTCTATATAAATTTTTGTATTGAACTTTCCATTTGGCTTGAGGTATTACTCCAGGTACAGCAGGAGGTATATGTGATTGTAGAGTCTGCATTGGTCTATAAGGGTAATGCTATCTTCTATAGCAATCCTGGCCAGTGAGGTGAGACTAACCAGAATGCCCTCCAGGGTTCAGCTCAAGTCAGAGCCAAATTTCTCACCATTTTTTCTAAATGACTGACTCCTTTGATAGGGATAATTGCCAACAGAAGCCATGTAAATAATAAGTCAGTGATCCCTCCAGGAAGTTCCCCATAGTAAGCAACAGTAACCTCATGTTGGAAGGAACTCCACAGTCATCTGAGGACTACATGGTCTACTGATGGTATTTCCTTAAACACCAGCCAGTCTAATTTGACTGTCTCAGAGGTACAAGTAGCTGTGTTTTCTGAAGGGAGGCAAATGATTGCCTAGATTCCACCCAAAGAGTTCAGTCCCAGAGACACATGTGGTGACCCTGGAAAGAAAATGGAATGTTGTTGCCTCCAGAGTGGTCCCATAGCCTCAGGATGGACCTTAGGATTTCCAGTTGAGATTAAATAATTGAGTCTAGTCCTTTGTATTTGGAGGGACTGTGTGAGGGCAGTCAGTCCAAGCAGTCATTTTGCCTTATTTCACAAGCTGGGTGGGATTTGTGTGCTCCACAGAATGAGTAACAGCTACAGGACATCTGGTGGCGGTGACAGATGTTTTGCAGGGAAGATGTAGGAGCTGGGCCATCCTCTGCTCTTTCCCATAATCTTCTTAGTAGGATTAAGGGGAATGATGATAAAATTGTAATCAAAGCTGTCTGACAAAGGATGGCAGACCCAGTAGTGTGCTGTATTTAATCGCAACAATTTGAAAGTGCCACCCAAGTTGTTTCTCATTCATGAGAAAGGCTCCAGGGCTGATTCTGAAAGAAAAAAAAAAAAAGGATGATTAATGTCCTTCCCTCCTCTGTATCTTCTGGGGTCTGAGTAATTCTTTTTCCAGGTACTAAAGTTATTGTTTTCCCTCTATTGCCACAAAATTATCTCATTCCAGTAGCTATAACTTTACCATTTTCCACTCGTTTCTTAATCACACCTAGACTTTTTATGGCAAGAGCATTTTTATAAAACTCACAGGGACTCATTGCGTTCTCTGCTTTGGGTCTCACAGATCTCCATAGACGAACTCAGCCAGCAATGTTTTTAACCAATTGGTCACTATATTTATGATCAAGGACCATGTCAATCCAACAGGAGAATTCAGATGGCTGGGCCAGCACTGAATTTGAATTCACTAGGCCCCTTTTGTCTGAGTTGTACCTGGCAGTTTTACAATTAGGCCAACCTGAGGTTGTAATTAGGGAAAAGAAGGATGCATCATACCCAGGAAAGGTCAGGTTGAAATCCCAAATTTTCAAAATTGTTCCGTAGAATACTCGTTTCATTCATAATGATTATTATCCATTGTATTAGTTTCCTACGATTGCCATAACAATCATCACAAACTTGGTGATATAAAGCAGCAGAAATTTATTCTTTTATTATTCTGAAGGCTAGAAGTACAAAATCAAGGTGCAGGCAGGGCCATGCTCTCTCTGAAGTATTGAAGAAGAATTTTTCATTACCTCGCCCAGCTTCTGGTGGCTCCTGGACTCCTTGACTTATGGCAACATAACTCCAATCTCTGTCTCCATTTTCACATGGCCTTCTCTCTATGTCTCCATGTGTCCAAATCTCCTTATCTTTTCTCTTATAAAAATTCCAGTCATTGAATTCCAGGATGATTTCTTCCCCAAATCCAGAACTTATTATATCTGCAAAAACCTTTTTTCCTAATAAGGTCACATTCCAAGGTCCCAGGTAGATATTAATTTTGTAGAAACATTATTCAACCCACTATATCCAGGAAAAGGACAAGAGAAAAATAATACCTTTCAAGAGACAGCCACATTCAGTGACCAATCTGCCTTATAAAGATGTGTGGGCCAGAAGAGGTGACAGATGTAATATCAGAAATTATTTGAGTTGAATTTTGAAAAGTTCAGTTAAAAATCAACAATATTAGTTTGGTTTACCCATCAGTAAGTGAGGCTCGGGCATTTAGAGGAAGCTCTATGAACTGAAAACCCCCATTGAGCTGGTGACTGTACTTCAGGAGTCTAAGTAAGAGACCTGGTTTCTCTCAAAGGGATAGTTGTCACTTTTTATTATAAAGCTGAGATGCTGCTGGAGTCAGGCCAGTTGTGTTCTTGGCTATTCCATTTCCATTCCATTTGACAAGAGATATTGGGCCCTTCTGACCTTCTCAGTCAGAGTACAAGTTGACCCATCCTAAAGTAAGACTATGAGACCAGAGAGTCATGAGGCCTCCATAGGCCAGGGCAGTTGAAGGAAACTGCCAGGGGAGGGAGGGGCATACCTCATTAACAGGGGTACCTGCATGATCACTGTTTGTATGCCTAACCCTGAATTGTACCCCACATCTTTATAATAAAAAAATTTTTTAAAAGATCCTGTGGCAGACTAATAGCTGCTTTCAAAAGGGGTTTCCCTGAGAGCCTATGTCATGAAGGAGATAAATACAAAAACCTCAAAGGATGCTTCTTCACCCCAAAGGGTGAAGGTTGTCTTCCATGGCCAGAGGCTGCCATCCTCAAAATAACTAGTCACAGAAACATAGCTCAAAGGAATCACTAAGTTGTGAAGCACCAAAGATTTTTCCTTTTAATTAGGAGACTCCCCTGTGGCACTTACAGGGCAGGAATATACAGGCATGCAGTGTATTAATTCTATCTACACATTCAGATTGGAATCTACAGTAAGAGAAAATAGAGTTGGTATCAAACAAAAAGTCCTACAATGTAACATTAGCTTCCAATCATTTCTGTAAAACTTTTCCCAGACCCTATCAGTTAAATTTGGGTGTCCCTCCTCACATGGGACAGGATAGGATGGAGACTCAACTGCCTGTCTTCAACAAATCCATGCAAGTTTGAGTCCCTCCCATTTCTGAAGTTCTCCAGCATACTGCGACAGGTGCATGTGGCCTCTAAGACCCTTTAGGTACAAGGAGACCTCAGCGCCCCCTCTAATCATCTTTCTCCTTAAAGTAGCTGAGGTTAACTTAAGGGAGAAAGGGAGGGATCGGGGAAGTGGAGGGAGAAAGAGGCTTCACACAAGTAAGGAAGGTGTATCTGTATTCAGTTTCAAACAGTACAGAGGTTGCTCACATATCAATCAAACAAAATCCTAATGTATTAATTTCACCTAAAGCCCTATATGAGGCAGTAAGGTCATCATTACTGATGTCATCTAGCTCAACTTTGAGGACTCCCTCACTTAGCAACCACAGCCACGTGGCTTTCTGCCTAGAGCTGCAGGTTTGTGCCCTTTGTCTTGGGCGTGACTCAAACAGCAGCAACTTTTTAAAGACATGCATCTGAATGCAAGACTTTAGCTGCTATGTTGTCATGACACCCTCTCTCAAGTTTTCATACATTTTTTAAAAACTGGCCAGGGAAGGTTTGTAGGGCAGCACGTCTGGCCATAAGAATTTCTCTAGATCCCTTTGTGTCAGTGTCTTCTTCAGCATTTCACTTTTCATCAGTATTATAACTCCAGTCCAAAGCAATAAGATCTGAAATACTAGTCAATGCCTTATTTAATGATTTCCCATAGGCATTTGTCTAAGGGAAATCTCGAACTTCTACCGTCATCTCTGAATAAATCTAAATTTGGCATTATTGTCTGTATTGTGGCACAATCCAATTCTTGTCATTCTTTCTTGACAGGCGTTACATATCTACTCCTTATCTCCCAAAGTTATAATGATTCACTAGGATTCTGACAACAAAGATCACAAATTTCTTTCCTGTCTTATATAGTGTAGGTGTATGTCTGCTAACTTGTCTGAAAGAAACTAGATTAGTTAGGATTCTCAAGAGAAAGAATGGATGAAGGAAGGGGAAAAGGACAGAGAGAGAGGGAGGAAGAGAGGGACAGATGGAGGGAGGGAGGGAGCTAGTTTTTATACTAGGGCAGAGCTAAGACTGACAGCTAATTTGGTACAGAAGTCGTCCCACCCAGAGGAGAGTTAACAAAAACCAGGAAGCTAGCCGGCCTTCAGTCATCTTCCCCAATTCTTCCTCATGAACAGCCAAAAAAAACAGAGGACCATTTACTGTCCAGTGGACCATACAACCTGATCAAGACATTTGCTACTGATTCCAATGGATTGGTCTCAAATCTTATTAATCAGCCCACAGAGCCCCAACTTTCCTCTTCTAGAAAGCAATGTCTTTATCACTGTCCCATCTACATCACAAATTGCCAAAAACTCTGAATGACATGCGATTTTATACTACTTACAAGCTAAGTTTGTTTGTCACAGTTTGAGAGAAAAAGGACTTTATTACTCAACGGCACAGGCACAGCAAGTCACCAGTATAACAGCATATTTGTGCAACTTCCTCGATCTCCAGTTTCTACAGGGTGATCAGAGCAGAGCCAGGTGACACTTACTTATGCAGTGGTTTGCATTATAAGAGAGAAAGCTTCAGTTCAGAGAACTTGAAAATTTATAGTGAGTGATAAACACACCTCCTCTTTTCCCCAAAGAGAAACGATCTCTGTCTTTCAAGGCTTATATTATAAGTAATGCAGAAAATGTGAGTGACCCATAGAGACTTGTCTTATAATACCAACACCCAATCTATACTTTATTTCTTCCCAAAGGTGAAATATTTGTTTGTGATTTTTTTTTTTTAAGTAGATATAGGCCCGCCACAGTGGCTCACACCTGTAATTGCAGCACTTTGGGAGGCTGAGGCAAAAGAACTGCTTGAGCCCAGGAGTTTGAGACCAGCCTGTGCAACATAGCAAGATCTCATCTCCACAGAAAAAAAAAAAAATTAGCTGAGCATGGTGATGCACACCTGTAGTGCAAATAGGCTGAGGTGGAAGGATCCCCTGTGTCTGGGAGGTTGAGGCAGGGGTGAGCCGTAATCGGTATGCTGCACTCTAGCTTGGGTGGCAGAGTGAGACCCTGACCCAAAACAAACAAACAAAAAAAGTAGAAGTATCTATAATTGTTTTGGGGAAATAACATCCATAATGGGTAAAATAATAGATTATCTTTCAATGTGTCTACACTACATTATGTGACAGCATATGTGAAGTGTAGTGGGACAAATAGGAAACTTTTTAAAAATTAGATGACATATATCAAAACAAACAAGGGAGTTCAAGCACAGAAAAGAGAAGGAATGTATAAGATGGATTAGTAAGCAAGCAATAGATATTACAGCTTTGTCAGGGAGTAAAAATCTGGGCCCAAATGTGACAGAAATTACTGAATTTAAGCCAAGACATACAGGATGGGGAAAGAATTCTAGTCAATGTGTAAGGAAAAATACATGATTTATCATGAATCATTTGAAAGAAAGCTCAATTGTTTCTCTTTTTTTTAAAAAAAATGAAGCTTATTATCTACAGCTCAATGACACTTGACCTCTGAATTTGTTTGTAAAATTATAGTCGATTAAACACTTCAGCAGCTAAATTCCAGCTAGTTGCATATTGCCATTTTAAAATCTAATAAATCTAATGTAATAATAAATAAGATATCAAAATACACTTTCTTTAAAACACACACATTTACACTTTGATATGTAGATTCTTGGTACAAACTCCTAATATATTAATTCCACCCAAAACCCTATATGAGGCAGTAAGGTCAGAATATTAATAGAACTTGTTAATATTTTATTAATATAAAATGATTAGTTCTTCTGCCTTATAAATAGAATAAATACTATTTTCTTGAGATAATAAAACTGAGATCCAAAGATGCTTACCAAGTCTAATTTCTCTGGTAGTTAATCCAAAAGTTCAATCACAGTATTAAAAATCCTGTAAAATCAAGTTTATAATCTCACCAGTTTTTAGGCATGAATTACTGTATATTAATATGTACACTAAATTATTACTTCATTGTTCATATACTTATGCATTATTTTTTTCATTAGCCCCATGACAGCTGTGTCAAATGTACAAGGACTGTTTGAAAATCTATTTTACATTAGTGCTTTATGGAACAAGAAAATAAAAACACAAATATATTTTAAATGTTGAATACTGCACAGCAATTTCACCAGCTCACATATGAAACATTTTTCTGTAAACATCGAATTTTATATTACATCAATTAGTAAACATCTTTGTCATAAATTATGAAGTAAATTTTTCTCAAAATTTAAAAATGAATGTTTTGTATGTATTTTTGAGGTCTCATAAAGCATACAAAGACTAAATCTGAGTCTGTGATTTTGTTTTTAAAAATTCCATGCTTAAAATATTTACTGTTAATTATTGTTTCACTACACAAATTTCTCATGACTATTTTGTGGCAACACTGCTCATTTGGGTAAAAATCTAAAAAAACCATTTTAAGTTTTCAGGTAAGCTGAACTTGCCCTTTTAACTTTTTAATTCAATTCATACTTGCCTTAGAATTGTCTTTCCTAAAGTCAATACTGATACTGATGCCATCATAATTTTTTTAAAGCATTGTTTTGGACATGTCACTGTCTTGTTCCTAAACTTGGAATGGTCTGTTTGGACACGTGTGCATGTGCACACTCGCACCCCCTCCGCCTACATACACACTTTATGTAAACCAGGTAATAAGAGTCTTCCTATTACCAGAAAGGCTACTTAGTATCCAGAAATGAGCCACTACTTCTTACAAAGGGAAGACGTTTCCTAAAGCTGCTTCACACACTTGTCTTCTTTGCACATGCCATTCTCTTCTCCTGGAGTACACTCCTGTAGCCTCCTCATTTGCATCAAGACTTTTGCCACCTCCATAAAAACTGCTCATTTAAGGGTTGAAAATGACCTGTGTGTTTCGGGTCCCAAGAGTCATGTCACAATTCTCACCTTATTGAAGTCATCAGAAGCACTGACACAATTAATCACCCTTCCTCCTTAAATACCTTCTCCTCTTGTGTTCTGAGACAGCTCACACTCCTAGGTCTTTTCTTTTTCACTTATAGCTCTTTCTCAGTCTCCTTTGCTGATTTCTCCTCATCTCCCCAACCTCTACATCTTGCAGTGTCCCAGGGCTCAGTCCTGAACCTCTTCTCCACTTGCACTCATTCCTTAATGATTGCTCCAGTTTCATGGCTTTACATGCTGTACATACACTGACAACTTCTGTATTCATCACCCAAGCCTGGATTTATCCCTGTAATGTCAGAATTTTACATTCATTTGCCTACTTGACCCTCTGTTAGGTAATCTATTATCTTCTACTTAGATGTTAAATAGATTTCTCAAACTTAATGTGTACTAAATAGAAAGCTTGATCTCTCTTTTAAAAATGGTGCTTCCAAGTTTTCCTCAAATTAATAAATGAATATTCCACCATTCCAATTTCTCAGGTCTTAGTCCCTAGGTCATCCTTGACTCATCTCTTTCTCCCATACTCTACATCTGTTTCACTGGCAATTTTTTTCATATTGTTGATATGAAACTTCAAGACACCATTCTGCCTGTCTGTCTGTCTGTCTGTCTGTCTCTCTCTCTCTCTCTCTCTCTCAGTATTAAATATTCATCTAACTGATTTCCCTGGTCATTTATCTCCTCTAATGGCTTCTTGTCTCATTCTCTCAAAACTGTCTCCTGGGCCTTCTACAATTTAATCGCCCAACTCAGTGATCACATACATACTACATTTTTGGTGGTTCATCCTAACTGTCCTTATAGTAATTAAGCAGGACTTTAAATAGAAGGTGAAGTTTTAATAATTAGGTAAGGAACCATGGGAAAGAAGAGGCTGCATTTTAAATAGGCATTCTCACTTTTCAAAGAACATTTGAGTAGAGACCCAAGGGAGGTGAGGGAGTATAATGTAGCAAGGATGTTCCCACTATGGGAACAGTGAGCACAGAGACTCTGGGGCAGCAATGTACTTGGCAGTTTGAAGAAACGAGAGGTGTCTAAACGCTAGAAGATCAATCTAACATCCCAGGTGGAAAGTATCAAAGGTTCTATTTTGGTGTAAATAGGAATTTAAAAGATAAAACAATAAGAAATGATGTAATAAAAATATTATTGCATTAACAAACATGTTGAATAACTTCTCTGGGCAAAGCACTTTCCTAGACGTGAGAGATATAGTTAGACCAAAATGGTGCCTGTTTGCATAGAATATATATTGAACAGCAGGATTTGGCAATTGTTTTGATGTCTTGATCCAACAGAAAGGCTATTAAAATGAGATTTGAACCTGGGTGGCAGTTCATGATCATAGTTGTTTATGAACTAAAATGTACACAGGACTCTTGAAAGTTCTTAGAAACTTCTTTAGAGTTTAGAAGCTCATCAACAACAAGCTCATTGAGAGGGGTTCCTAGACAGACATGTAAATCAGGCAATACACTCCATTTAAAAGTGGTAGAAGAACACACCGGGAACATAGACAGTTAGCCCTGGGTTAAAATCCCATTTCTGACACCAAATCTCTTTAGGCTTCAATTTTCTCATCTGAAAGGTGGGAATAATGATTGTACCTTCATTACAAGGTTGTTGTGAGGCTTTAGGTAAAGCACTTCACATGATACTCGTTATAAACATTCTGTGTTTATATAGCAGTTAATATGTGTAGAGAGACTTAAACAACCTAAAGATTTTCTGAGAAACTACTACTACTGATGAGGAGGCTCGCATAATATAATTCTTGCCAAAATTTGTATAATAACCTAGTGAATCAATGCTTGCATAAGGTTTTGTTTCATTGTTTAATGGAATGGGATAGAAACCAAATAATAGTCGACCTTTCATTATATTTATTTACAAAATCCAATATTCTTCTTCTATCACACATGAAAATAGAGAGGAATAGATTTATTATATAATCTAAAAATTTATTTAGATAATTTAAGTGGAAGAAAGTCCAGTGCTGAGAAAGTGATTTGTGACAGCCAACATTACCCATCGCTGTGATTATTCACAGCCTTCACCCTCAAAAATACTGATAGCACTGTAACATGCTCAGTTTTATAGAAAGATATGTGTTAATAATCCTTGAAATGTATTTTTTTATATTGTGAAAATTCATTATGAGTAAGGGAAAAGCACTGTCATCATATTAATAAGTATTTTCTAAGATAAAAAATCAACACAGTGATATAATCATCACCTTTCCAGAGCAAGAAATTGAAAATAGGCAGCTCAGTGACTTAAAAATACAAGGTGACAGTATGGGTCCTGAACAGATAGCAGTCATAGATCAACTTAAATTAAATGCAGGACTTTTAAAAAAATTGACCATCACATTTAGTTTGTTTGTTTGTTTAGTTGGGGTCTCACTCTGTCATCCTGGCTGGAGTGCATTGGCAATGTCACAGCTCACTGCAGCCTCAACTTACTGGTACTACCATGCCTGGTTAATTTGTTGAAATTTTGTAGAGGTGGGGTCTCACTGTGTTACCTACACAGGTTTTGAACTCCTGGGCTTAAGTTACCCTCTGGTTTCGGCCTCCAAAAATGATGGGATTACAGGTGTGCCCACCACACCTAGCCCAAATGCAGACATTTTTGTTAAAGCATCTAAAGATGCTGAATTTTGGGGCAAGATAATGAACTTCATCCCACTTGAAAGATATATTATGTGGCAAAAATTAATTGTCAAAAGAGAAACGATCTATAACAGTGAAGAGAACTGAAGATGAACAGGGGAGTTAATAAATAAGATATATTAGCCAATTTCTAGAATTCAGAAAGTAGAGATAAACATGGGAGGTTGCCACAGCCTGAAAGAATATGCTCAGAGCTCCTGACACAATTGTGGTTTTGTCAAATTTTAAAATTTCTTGCAGTATATAAAATTTGAAATGATGATTAAGCAATAAAGATAAATGTCTTTTACATTTTCTTATAATATGCTATATTTTTAATTTTAAAAATCCTCCTCCACTTTCAAGGGTTTGCTTTCATATGAAAATACCTTTCTTTGGCAAAATACAAAATTTCATATTTAAAATAATTTTTTAAAAAACTTTGAGGCCACTTTATATTAATCTGACTTTCATTTCTTTCTATTTTTTCATTAGTTTAATATTCTTTGTGTTTGGATTCTGAAACATCCCCAGAATTTTTTTAAAATTAAATTTTATTTTATTATAGAGATATAGGGTACAAGTAAGGATTAATTACACAAGTAGACTGCATGCAAGTGACGTATGGGTTTCCAGTTGGCCCTTACTCCCCCTGGTATAGGACCAGTTACACCTTCTGTTGTTACACGTCTCCCCTTCTGTCCTTCCTCCCGTGGCAGGGCCCAGCAACTTCTGATCACTTCCTTCTGCTAATGTGATTAATGTTCAGTCCCCACTGATGAGTGAAAACACGTGGTATTCAGTTCTTTGTTTCTGTGATAGATTACTAAGAATGATGGTCTCCAACTTCATCCAATTTACTTCAAAATCCATGATTCTGTTCTTCTGTATGGTTGAACAATACTCCATTACATATACAACATTTTCTTTACCTAGTCCACTTTTGATGGGCAGTAGGGTTATTTTCATGCTTTTGCTATTGTGAATAGTGCAACTATAAACATGTGTGTGCAGTTGTCTTTTTTGTAGACAATTTCTATTCCTCTCAGTTTATTCCCAGAGGGGGGATTGCTGGATTATATGAAAGGTCAATTTTTAGTTCTTTTAGGAATCACCACACTGCTTCCCACAGAGATTGAACTAGCTTGCACTCCAACCAACAGTGTCGAAGTGTTGCCTTTTCTCCACACCAGTGGTAGCATCTGTTGTTTTTTGTTTTATTAATGATGGTATCCCATTGTAGTTTTGATCTGCATTTTTCTAATGATTAGTGAGGCTAAGCATTTTTTCATGTATCTGTTGACTGGTTGCATGTCTTCTTTTGAAAAGTGTCTATTCATGTCCTTTGCCCACTTTTTAATAAGGTTGTTGAGGTTTTTTTTTCTTTCACTTCATTTTAGTTCCTTGTAGATTCTGGATGTTAGGCCATTGTCAGATACATACTTTGTAAACACTTTTTTCCCATTCTGTGGGTTGTCTCCCCACTCTCTTGATGGCATCTTTTACTGTGCAAAAACTTTTCAGTTTGATGAGGTCCCACTTGTCTGTCTTAGCTTTTGTGACATTCGCTTTTGGGGATTTGGTCAAGAATTTGTTGCCTGCTCTGATATGCATAAGAGTATTTCCTACATTTTTTTTAGAATTCTTAAAGTTTGAGGTTTTACATTTAGGTCTTTGATCCATTTAGAGGTGATTTTTGTATATGATGATACGTAGGGGTCCAGTTTCATTCTTTTGCATGTGGTCAGCCAATTGTCCCAGCACCATTTGCTAAATATGGTCTCCTTTCCCCAATGGTTGTTATTGGTAACTTTGTTGAAGATGAGTTTGTTAAGAGACAGGGTTTTTGCTTCCAGAATCTCCTTCCTGTTCTATGTACCTGGTTACTGTAGCCTTGTACCGAAGTTTAAAGTCTAAAACTTTCCACTTTGTTCATTTTGCTGAGGATTGTTTGGCTATTCATGCTCTTTTTTTGTTTCCATATGAATTTCTGTATTGTCATTTACAGGTCTGTGAAAAACCATGTTGGTAATTTGATGGGTACTGCACTGAATCTATAGATTGCCTTGGGTAGGACAGACATCTTGACAGTATTGATTCTTCCAATCCATGAGTATGGAATCCTTTTCCATTCATTTGTGTCAGCCTTGATTTCTTAGCAGCATTTTGTAGTTCTCATTGTAAGGATCTTTTACTTCTCGGTTAGGTGGAAACCAATGCATTTCATTTTTTTGTGGCTATTGTGAATGGGATTGTGCTTTTCATTTGGTTCTCTATCTGCTTGTTGCTGTTGTATAGAAATGCAACTGTCGCCATGCTCGGTGGCTCAGTCTGTAATCCCAGCACTTTGGGAGGCTGAGGCAAGGGGCCTACCTGAGCCCACGGGTTTGAGACCCACCCAGGCAACTTGGTGAGACCTCGTCTCCACAATAAATCAAAAATTAGCCAGGTGTGGTAGCACGCGCCTGTAGTTCCAGCTACTTAGAAGGCTGAGGCAGAAGGATCGCCAGAGCCCAGAAGGCCGAGGCTGCGGTGGTCAGAAGCATGCCACTACACTCCAGTCTGGGTGACAGAGTGAGACTCCAAATCAAAAAAAAAAAGAAAAAGAAAAAAAGAAATGCAACTGTCTTTTGCACATTGATTTTGTACCCTGAAACTACCAATGCTGATTATCAGAGCAGGGAGGCTTTTGATAGACTCCCTAGTGTTTTCAAGATATAGAATCATATCATCTGCAAAGAGGGATAGGCTAACTTCTTTTTTCTTATTGCCCCTGATTTTCTTCTCTTTCTTTTCTTTTCCTTTTTCTTCTCCTGTTGGCTAGGACTTCCAACGCTATGTTGAACAGGAGGTGTGAAAGTGGGCATCCTCATCTTGTTCCCATTCTTAGGGGAAGGAAATGCTTTCACCTTCTGCCCATTGAGCAAAATGTTGACTGTTTTACTATAGATGGTTGTTACTGTTTTGAGGAATGTTCCCTTTATTCCTAGGTGCTCAAGGTTTTTATCAAGAAGGGATGCTGGATTTTGTCTAATGCTTTTTCTACATCTAATGATACAGTCATGTGGTTCATCTGTTGATGTGCTGAATCACATTTATGGTCTTGCAAATGTTGAACCAGTCCTGCATCCCAGAAATGCCGCCTACCTGATCATGTTGGACAATCCTTGAGATTGGACTACTTTCAGTAAGACTGGTATCAGCTCCTCCTTGTATGTCTTATAGAATTCAGCTGGGAAGCTGTCTGATCAGGGTGTCTTCTTTTGTTTTGTTTTTGGTGAGGAGATATCTTATGACTGAGTCAATTTCCTGGATTGTTTTTCGTCTGTTTAGATTTTCAATTTCCTCTTGTTTCAACCTTGGGGGATTGTGTAATGTCACAAAGTACTCCATTTCCTTTAGTTTTTCTAGTTTATTTGTATACGGGTTTTTATGGTAATCTCTAATCACCTTTTGAATTTCTTCAGATCAATTGTGACTGCACCTTTTATGTTTCTAATTGTGTTTATCTTGGCTTTCTTTCTCTTTTTTAATCAATCTGGCTGGGGGAACTGTCAATATTATTTATCCTTTCAAAGAACCAGCTTTTGGTCTTGTTGATCCTTCCTATGATATTTTTGTCCTCTATGTCCTGCAATTTACCAGCGTATTTTTCTGTGAGACCTCGTTTGCTCTGCCTACCAGGAAGGCCTTGTGGAACCTCTCTCAGATGAACACTGGAACTTCTGGATTCATCCTTCACATTTCAAAATACTTTTCCCAGACTTTCCACCTTTTATAATGTGGCACAGTGGACTAGGAGCTTGTACAGACTTGCTCTTCCTAGTCACTAATTTAGTATCTCTGTGTGTTTATTCTCTTATTGCTAAATCTATTTAATAATGATTTATTTTAATTGAAGTAATCACATTTTTAATTCTGATAATTTTTAGAAAACAATTGTGTTGTTTTCCTTGATGGTTTGTTTTATGGATGTGATACTCTATTATACTTATCCAGAGATATTATTTGATTTATTTTAATGTCTTCTTCTGTTTCCTTTGTTAACCCTGTTCATTGGGATTTGTTCTTTGTTGGTTTCAACAATTCTTGATTTTCTGGTTTTTTTTTTTTGAAAAACAAATAAGTAAGGCCTACACTTAAATACTTTTTTAGCAAGACTGTGTTATGAAACCCCTAGTAGATTAGACTGAGAATAAATATAATTCTAATTACAAGAGCCGTCCAGTGATTGTACTTTAGTTATCCAAATGAACATGTTGTTTCTGGTGGAGAGACTATGCCATCCTCTTGGTAAACCAAAAGTAATTATTTAGAGCAGTAATTCTCAAACTTAAAAGTCACAACGTGCAAGCAATCCCAAAATTATTAAACCAGAACGTTTGGGGGTGCGATTTTAACTTTATTATTTTTTTCAGTTCCCCAGTTGATTCCAATGTGTGGCCAAGTGTGAGAACCACCACATTAGAGCACTGTCTGCTTCTCTAGTACCCCACATGCTCTGGAAGCCCCCCGCCAGAACTCTGCTTTTGATGTGCTAATCTTACCTCTGTGTCAATGCAGGCATCACCTATCCTAAGAAAGGGAAATTAGTTCTACTGTTCCACCCTTTTTAGTTACTTTTTTCCAGATTCTACAGTCTCTGACCTTGGAATTATTCCAAAAGTCTGGCAGGAAAACTCCATGTTTTGTTGCTCTCTGTAGTTGGGGACTTCAACACTCCACTCTCAATGTTAGACAGATCATCTAGACAGAAAATCAACAAAGAAACATTGGCTTAAACTGTACTTTAGACCATATGGACCTAACAGACAGCTCTACAGAAAATTTTATCCAACAGCTGCAAAATGCATGTTCTTCTCAACAGCACATGGAACATTCTCAAGGATGAACCATATGTTAGACCACAAAACAAGTCTCAACAAATTTTTAAAAACCAAAATCATACCAAGTATCTTCTCAGATCCTAATGAAATGAGACTAGAAGTCAATAAGATGAAGAATTTTGGAAATTTTGCAAATATGAGGAAGTTAAACAATCTTTTCCTGAACAACCATTGGGTCAAGGAAGAAATTAAAAAGGAAATAAAAAAGTTCTTGAAACAGATGAAAACGGAAGCATAACATATCAAAACCTATGGGATGCAAAAAAAAAGCAGGGTGAAGAGGGACGGTTATAGCAATAAATGCCTACATTAATAAAAGTAGATTTTATATACACAATCTAATGAGGCACCTCGAAACTAGAAAAGCAAGAACAAACCAAACCCCGAATTAGCAGAAGAAATAATAACGATCAGAGCAGAACAAAATGAAACAGACTAAAAAAATACAAAGGATCAACAAAATGAAAAGTTGTTTTTTTAAAAAGATAAACAAAATTGATAAACAGCTAGCTAGACTAACCAGGAAAAGAGAGACGATCCAAGAAAAATTAGAACCAGAAAGGGAGACTTAACAACTGATACCACCGAAACACAAAAAGTCATCAGAGACCATTAAGAACAACTCTCAGCTAACAAACTGGAAAACCAAACCAGAGGAAATAGATAAAGTCCTGGACACATACAACCTACCAAGGTGGAATCACTAAGAAAAAATAAGCCTGAGCAGACCAATAACAAGTAGTAAGTTTGTTTCAGCAATAAAAAGTCTCCCAATAAACTGCGGGGGGAGGGAGGAGGTGGGATTGACAGTAGTCATATCTGCCTGGGGTGGGGGGACACACCTCATCAACAAGGGTACCTGCACAATGAATATTTGTATACCTCACCCTGAATTGTATTCCACAATTTTAAAATAAAAATTAAAAGAGGAAAAAAAAGCTCTCAATAAAAAAAAAAGCCCGGTCCAATAACTTTACTGACAAATTCTACCAAACATGTAAAGAACTAACAAATTGAAGAGGAGGAAATTCTCCCTAACTCATTGTACAAAGCCAGTATTACTCAGACACCAAAATCAGACAAGGACACAGCAACAGCAAAAAACAAAGAACTGAGTATCACATGTTCTCACTCATACAGTAGACCTCGATCATCCAACGTATTACCATAAGAAAATGACTGACAGTGGTGGGAAACTATAGGGGGGAAGGGGTAGGGTGATGGGATTAATGGTAGTAAATATCTGTCTGGGGATGGGGAGACACCTCTTATTGACAAGGGTGCCTGAACAAAGCATATTTGTATACCTAACCCTTAACTGTACCCCACAATATCATAATAAAAAATATTGAATATAATAAAATAAAATAAAAAAGAAAACTACAAGCCAATATCCCATATGAACACTGGCACAAAGAATTCAGTCCTATTAGGTCTCAACATCAGTTGATTATATCAACCTGTTACTTTGCAGAAATTCTACACTTTTTGGTCTATTAGGAATACTACCTTTGAGTTGCCAGTACTATCATTAATTCATGATATCGTCTTTCATTTTTATATGAGAAAAGAAATCTTGCTCTATCGGGATCTTTAAGAAGAAATATTTATTTTTATGTATTCATTCCTTCTTTCACTTAACAAACATGCATTGAATCCCTGTTCTATGGGTAAAGTTTAAAGCAGAGAACAAAAATACAGATCCTGCCTTATACTTTCTTGCATTCTAATGTATTTATTATAGTAGCAAGTCCCCAGTCCTGGCAAATCAGAAGCAATCTGAATATTTAACAGTATGTCATTGGTTGGATGAGTTAAGATAACATACATATATTGAAACACTATCCAGCTTTTAAATATACTTACAATTATGACAGGATAAAATTCTCACAATATAAGGTAAACTAGAAAATGTAGGATGCAGGAGGACACATATAATATAATCTCAGTTAAAAAATAGCAATGGTTTTCACCTCTGGATTGGGACACCCTGGACAATTAACATATTTTTGTGTATAATTTTCAATATTTTCTAACACAAACACGTATTTTAAAATAATATGCTGTTTAAATAAATTAAAGTATCAAAATTATTTTTTAGTGTCACATTCTATTTTGAAAGTGAAAGCACAAATAGCAGCAGACAAGACCTAACAATCTCACTTTAAATTATTAGTTGGCACAGACCTAGAAAATAAAGCTTGCAACCCAGAAATCAAGTGACCTTTGAAAGTTCCCTTAAATATTTTAACAATGTAAGTTTTTTGAAAGTAAGTGATTAAAGTAATCTTTTTTGTTTGTTTTGCTAATCTTTGTTTTGGTTCTGGTATAACACCTTGTTAATTCCTGTGGTTCATTAAGAATTACTTCAGCAAAGTGAAATGATGTTTTAGGTCAAAGGATTGTTGCCCTATGTGACTTTTTGGCTTGCACATTGGTTATCCTGCCTCAATGTAGAGAGTTGCTTAAAGCCTTTTAACTGAAAATCTTTATTTTTTCCAGTTCACGACATCAGTTTTATTCCAGGTGGGACACTTCACGGAATTTGGCACAGCCTTCTTCCCAATCCATTATTAATAAAGGAGAAAAAGGAACAGAAAGTAGAAAGTGGACAAGGAGGATGAAAGGGTTGCCTGATATATGAACAATAATTGTTTATACTTCTTGAAGGCTTTGAACTAAGGTAATATTAAAGTGTCTTTTTCAAAGCTCAAACCTGGTGGAAGACTCAAGTAAGGAAGACTCCTTCAACTCTTGGTTGATGAGTCTTTCCTTGTTATGTCAGCCAGCCAACCACACACCTGTTAACTTTTTAAAATCTGGAGGTGGCCGGGCTCAGTGGCTCAGCCTGTAATCCCAGGAGTTTGGGAGGCTGAGGTGAGTGGATTGCCTGAGCCCGCGGGTTCAAGACCCACCCGGGCAACTTAGTGAGACTTTGTATCTACAATAAATCAAAAATTAGCCAGGCATGGTAGTGCATACCTGTAGTTTCGGCTACTTGGAAAGCTGAGGCTGAAGGATCGCCAGAGCCCAGCAGGTCGAGGCTGTGGTGGCCGGTAGCATGCCACTCACTGCACTTCAGTCTGGGTGACAGAGTGAGACTCCAACTCAAAAGTAAAAAAAAAAATCTGGAAGTGCCTTGAGGAGAAGCATTTCCTTCTGAAGGAAAGACAACCACTGCTGCCTCCCAGAGTATCTCTCCTCAAGAGTGGTGCAGAACCATGGTGAATCCAGACAAATGAGATATAAGCATCACACTATGTAAGACAGCAAGCCGATCTATAAAAAGTTTTGGGTAGGGATACAAAGATTCAGTGGCACTGACTAACAAGAAGACAGTTACAGTATATAGCATCAAGTGCCATAGAAGATGCTGAAATTGAGTGAGAATTTACTGTGGTATATGATGAATGTAAAAGTTCGAATTAAGTTGGCAAATCATTACTAATATCTGACTAAATGAAAAAAATTGTATAATACCTAGTTACATAAAATATATTAAAAATTGCATGTAGAAATTATTCTAGCAAAAATTGTTTTACCTGTTATTAGCCCTATTTTTGTGGTAATATCGTTTTGGGTATTTTTCTTTTATAATTTTAATATAACCAATCTTGGTCAACAGTATTTTTCCCCTACAAGGTACGACCAAATATTGTATATAGTTGCTCAAATATTTTTCTTAAATATATGATAGATGTTTAGAGGAGCATTGAGTTTATCATTTCTTTTAAAAACACAAGAAACTTCTTGAAATTGAGTTTTAGACTAAAATATGTGCTGTGCTCAGAATGCAAAATTTATTCTAAATGTTAAAAATATTTCTATCGCTAAAGAGTAAATTAATCTGACTTTATAATACCATGGATATTTTTATACTTGAGACAATAGTTAGCATTTTTTTTTCCAAATGTAGTTTCCATAGGAACATTGCTCTTTACTTATCACACAATGAAAGACCAGACTGACTCTACATAGCTGTGAATTACTTTTTTTTTTTTTTGAGTTCGAGTCTCACTCTGTCGCCCAGACTGGAGTGCAGTGGCCGCTCGCGGCCACCGCAGCCTCGACCTGCTGGGCTCCAGCGATCCTTCCACCTCAGCCTTCCAAGTAGCTGGAACTACAGGCGCGCGCTACCACGCCCAGCTAATTTTTTGATTTATTGTAGAGATGAGGTCTTGCTTGCCCAGGTGGGTCTCGAACCCGCGGGCTCAGTCAATCCACTCACCTCAGCCTCCCAGAGGCGCAGGATTACAGGCTGAGCCACCGAGCCCGGCCTTG
>CAUYQG010195856.1:0-12857 GCA_963574415.1 Tarsius wallacei
CGCCCAGCTAATTTTTTTGATTTATTGTAGAGATGAGGTTTCGCCTGCCCAGGCGGGTCTCGAACCCGCGGGCTCAGGCAATCCACTCACCTCAGCCTCCCAAGGCGCGGGATTACAGGCTGAGCCACCGAGCCCGGCTGGAAGGCGTCCTTTTAAACTCCATCCAACAATGGCAGATGGCCTGGTGTATGTAACTTAAAGTATATTCGGTAATGGTATGGTCCCCAGAACAGCAGCATCGGCACCACCTGGGAATCTGTAAGAAATGCCAGTTCTCAGGCCCCGTCGTGGACCCACTGCATCAGAACTTCTAGAAGTGGGGCCCAGAAGTCTGATTTTTAATCATTCTGAAGCATGCTAAAGTTTGCAAACCACTGGCAAATCATCTACTCAGCAGGTTTGGAAGAATATCATCTGTTAGGAAATACTCAGGTACCTGTGTGTCCTCAGAAAGGGGCCTAATTCCCAATTTCCTTACAGTTAAAAGCCTTCAGAAGGAATCACCATAATTTAAATGGCTGGAGCTCTTAGGGAACTGCTTAATATCACCATAAATAAAAATTTAAAAACAATTAGAGGGGCACCAGAAGCTCTTTTTATCCTCCTGTGATCCTCTAAATGCACCTAGGAGTTGCCACTTGGCTATTATAATTTTATATCCACCATTATATTAAGGTTCTCGGTTTGCAATTTTTGCTTTTGGGACCTGAATGCCTGTCATTTTATGGCACCACGGAGTGATTAATAAAGGCTTTTATATAATGCACTGGGTCTCAATGTGAATACATCCTGCTCCTTAAATGAATACGGCTCCATATAATACCTGCAGGCTGGGAAGCACAGAATTCTTCTATGGGGGCATGTAGAGGTGGGGGGTCTTTCTTACAAAGTTGATAAAGTAGGATTGGGAAGTCCAGGCGACTTCACAAGAGATGTGGGGAGAAGATGGAGGAGGGAGAAGGGCTTCCAAACTCCCATCTGCCTGGGATGTGAGCGGAGGTGGGCTCTCAGCAGACGTGCTGTCCCTCAGTTAAAAAATTAGCTGGGCATAACTGTGAGCATCTGTAAATTCGAGTGCTTTGGGAGGGAGGTAGAGGCAGGGGGATCGCTTCAGCCCAGGAGGTCAAGGCTGCAGGGGATCGCTCTGCTACATTCCAACCTGGGCAACAGAGCAAGACTTTGTCTCTTATTAAAAAAAAAAAAAAAAGCCGGGCTCGGTGGCTCAGCCTGTAATCCCGCGCCTTGGGAGGCTGAGGTGAGTGGATTGCCTGAGCCCGCGGGTTCGAGACCCGCCTGGGCAGGCAAGACCTCATCTCTACAATAAATCAAAAAAATGAGCCGGGCGTGGTAGCGCGCGCCTGTAGTTCCAGCTGCTTGGAAGGCGGAGGCGGAAGGATCGCCGGAGCCCGGTAGGTCGAGGCTGCGGTGGCCGTGAGCATGCCACTGCCCTCCAGTCTGGGCAACAGAGTGAGACTCTGACTCAAAAAAAAAAAAAAGAAGGAACACATAGCTTTTTTAGAACTTAGGATTCTTGTTTATTTCCAAGGAGAGGATGGTTATTTAAGTAATTTGAACTGGTCATTCTGTCTGACCAAAGGACAACCCCGATAGCTCTACAATCTTTGTGGATCAAATGTTTGCCTGCTAGGCCAAATTCTGCCTGAGGTTTGCTGTGACACCTGGAAGAAAGTTATTTCATCTTTGTTTATAAACGGCTCACTCATCTGTGTTGGAAGCCAAACCAGCTTTTGTTAACAAACGAACACACCCTTGCCACAGGTAATTGATGTTATTGCTTATATGTAACAACTCCTTAATTGACATTTGGGGACAAAAATCCCACTTAGGGGATGACCTCAAGGCCTGAGATGCAGGCAGGGCTGGAAGTTTCACTCACCTGTGGACAATCCATCCAGGTGTGTCATCTCCAGCCTGAATGCCTCTGTTGGTTTTCTGAGCCCTACAGCTTCCAGTCATTTAAATAGTACCCCTCAAGAAAGTTCTTGTGGGCCAGCAGCCCTGGAACCATCTAGGCTATGGACCGCAGTAGTACTGCTCCTAGTTATCAAAACTCAGTTCTAGAAGCCTTCTTTCAGCCCCATCTGCCCACAGCCACTCCTGGGTTCCGCTTAATCTTACTCTCAGCACCTAACATTTTTTCTTCTCTTTCTAGGGCTGGCTACCCTAAATCTGCTCATGCCTCAACCCACCATGGACCATTTGAGAGAGAGTGGCCTGAGTGCCTTAAAGGTGACGGGACGGGAAACAGACTATGATGGGTACTCCACTCGATTAATTAGAGCGATGTACAATTCCTCACCTGCAGTTCAGTTGAGTTAAATCCCTCCTCTCTGCTCTCACCATTCTGAACTATTTGCTTTTCCTACAACATTCAGAAACATGCTATGCTCTTTTGACCTTTGATTCTTTGAACATACGATCCTACCATCACCCACATCGTAGTTCAAATTTATGAAAAACGTGCTATGTGCCTGATGTGTTTGGAAGAATATTACATCTTTGTGTTCATTGAAACCTCACAAAACCTTCTTTTTTTTTTTTTTTTTTTTGAGTTGGCGTCTCACTCCGTCGCCCAGACTGCAGTGCAGTGGCCGCTTCTGGCCACCGCAGCCTCGACCTGCTGGGCTCCGGCCATCCTTCCGCCTCAGCCTTCCGAGTAGCCGGAACTACAGGCGCGCGTTACCACACCTGGCTCATTTTTGATTATTGTAGAGATGAGGTCTTGCCAAGTTGCCCCGGCGGGTCTCGAACCCGCGGGCTCAGGCAATCCACTCACCTCAGCCCCCCAAGGCGCGGGATGACAGGCTGAGCCACCAAGCCCGGCTTCACAAAACTTTTTGAGTAGTTACTATTGATATTGCCAGTTTTAGGTGAAGACAACGGAGCTCGGGGGATTGTGTAGCTTGCCCCTGGGCTTCTAGTTGGCTAGTGGTAGAACAAAAGTCAGACCTGGTTGTTGTGACAGGTGCTCCTTCCAGTCCAGCCCTAGGTCTGCCTGACCCTTATTCGTCCTTTGGATCAGGTCTACTTACTAGAGAAGCTTCCCACAACCCAGTCCAGAATCCCTCTTCCGTTCACCCCCAGCACTCTCTACTCTGTCACATTGCTGGGTTTTAGCTTGCACGTGTTTTTCACCTCTTGCTTCTGGCTTGGACCTGCATTGAAGAGTGGGAGATTCACTACACTTTATTATTTTATTGCACTTTGGGATAGCTCTGTCTTCATACTCAGTTGTGTAAAAGTCATGTTTTCAGCTGTGTTGAAGAAATGTTCTGAAACCGCTTGAATTCAGATGACCATTGTACTAGAGGCATTCAGAAAAGATAGGAAATGTTTGAAAGAAAAACAAGGAGAGGGCTCTATAGGTTTGGCGTGTTTGACAGTCTAGAGTATGTGGGACCACTACAATTCCTTTGCTATTTGAAGCTGGTCTTCTTGGCCTGGTATAAGCACTGGCTTTAGAAGCAGGAGAACCAGATCCTAATTCCAGATTGATTTCTTTCTCACTGGCTGTAGGACTTTGAGCAGATCATTTACAATTCTCTGAGCACCAATTTAGTTTAAGAACTGTTTTTCTTAGTTCTAAAGCTATTTCAAAAATATAGTTAAGTGTTCAGCCTCACTAATCATTAGAGAAATGCAAATAAAAAAATAAGTAGTTAAAAATGTTGACTAAGAATATGAGATAAGCCTGAACAAAAAACAAGGAAAATATTGCTTGCTTTCTATTTTATATTCATACATAGGATAACTATTCTTTCATGGAACTTAAATTCTTTCTTCACAGTTAAAAATGCAATAATTCATGGCCTGGAGGGCAAAAGAATATGTTTACAAATGACTGCTTTTTGGTGCCTTTGAATTTGAAGTTCATGCATAAAGCAAAAAAATACCTTTATAGGCCTATTTAGCAATAACCCCAAGGGCTGAGTATGCATTCTTCAGAGCCCTGTGATTTTTATCTGCCATATGATTCTAGTTGACAATAGCAGATTTAGCAAAACTTGGTGTTTCACAGAGGTGTGGGCAGGAGTCTAGGTTCTGGTCTCCCATAGACTAACTGACCCCTTCTTTCTGAATTGTATGTACAGTTTCTCTGTTAACAGTGAGCCCATATTCTGGGAAAGTCTGTAAAACAGAAAATCCAGGACGTGACTTGGACAGATTGCTGACCGTGATTCTCAGGCTAGATTTTATGAACGCCCCCAAGTATGGCAGTATTTTGTTTTGTCTTTAATGTATTTGACGGTAGAGGAACCCTGAACCGAACCATTGTGGTGAGCCTTGTAAAGATTTAATATAGTCCCAAGCAGGCCGCAGAGAAGGACTCATTATGTGCCAAAGAATGAGATTCAAATTATGTATATTCAAAATAGGATGCTGTTGTTAAAAAATTGAGTTTGTTGAGATGAAAATACCTGAGCGTATTAGCAGGTCATGCAGTCAGATGAAAAGCTATCTAAAACAGACTTACTACAGTGAAACCTGAGAGGAAGGCAAAATCATCCTTAGGGTGAATAACTGATAGAAAACCTCACCACACCCCTGCAAGTTTCACCGGAGACCCAGTTCCAGTGAACTCCAGCCTGGGCGACAGAGTGAGACTCCAACTCCAAAAAAAAAAATCTGTAATAGTTTCAAAATCACTTGTGTTTAGAAGCTGGCCATGCATTCAGTCAAGAAATATAACTTTCTGCCTGAATGTTGTTAGGGTATATAAACCCAGTTATGGTAACAATGCTTTTTCATTTTTCAACTTCCACTGTCTGTGGAAGACAGGGTTTAGTATTTTACTGGGGTGTCTACGTGAAACATAAACTTGGAATTTACTTTTAGGAAGCTTGAAATTTTTCTGGAGGGAAAGCATACATTAAAAAATTACAATCTTTACTATTCCTTGAGAATGAACTGTTTGCCAGCACTGTGTTAAATGCTTTACATGCATGGTTTTATTTCATCCATAAAGCTGCTAAATAGGTAGCTATTATGATTACCCTCTTTAACACTGGAGGAAAATTAAGGCTTAGAGACACGAAGTACCTTCTCTAGCACCTCTGCTCGTAAGAGCTCCGATTTGAACCACGGTGAATTTGGCTCGAGATCCTTGGTTCCCAACCACTGCAGATGACATAAAAATACCAACTAGCATGGAAACACGTGCACTTGCGGGAAGAGCTGAACTCATGAGCTTTTATAAAGACACAGGATAAAGAAATAGGGTCTGTTAATAACGATGTTTGGGGGATGAAGTTTGAATATTTTTCCTTCATCAGAATGCACACAGAGTATGACCAAGGAACGTAATGAGGAGACTAAGATATAGTGGTGAGTGTATTTATGCCACTTGCTACCAAAGGACCTCACCCCTTTCACAAAGTGGCCCCCTCTCTAGCCACACGGTCCTTCCATCCTTCGATTTTGTCTCTATTCTATCCTTGGAATCACTGCCTGAAAATCTGAAATAAATGGAAAACGGGTCTTACTGTAGATTTGAATTCTGTCCTTTTTATCTGAAGAGATGACATGATGCAGATAAAAAGATGTATTTTCTGGGTAACTCGAGTTCACACTGGACCATGGCCACTTCCTTCTCACTGGTCCACTCTCCTCCACCTCAGATCTGGACAACCAGGTGACAGAGGAGGCCAGCACCTTCACACCGCTGCCAGGTTGTCTTTTGCAACTTTTAATTGTGTCTCCTCCAGTTCGGCTAGGTTGCTGCAGTCTGGGGCTCTATATCTGATCCCTGGAGTCTGTAATGAAGCTCTTGCCTTCCTTCAGATGCCATTTCCCCCTGTCTCTATAGCATTCGCCTCATCTTGTTCTCCCAACCGGACCCCACGCTCTCATCTACGTCATTCCGAGGTGTTCTCCAGGCGTCTCTCTCCTGGGAAAGATTTTTCCCTCACTTTCTTCTCTTCTTTGATCCTCTCTGCTCTGAGCAACCACACTCTTCTTTCTGTCCTGTGCCCAACACCGAAAGCCTCAGAGAAGGATGCTAACGTGCATGGTCATTGGTGTGCGGCTGGTGTATAGTACAAGGGGGGACCCCGAAGAACAAGGAATTTATTTATGAAAAATTGTGTACTTAGTCTTACAGATTTAAACTTCATTCACCTTCAAAGTACTCTCTTTTTGATGCAGTGCACCTATCGCGATGCTTTTCCTCTGCTCAGAACAGTTTTTGAACTCGTTAATTTTGATGCCTTTCAGTGCCTCTACCATTTTTCATTTCGCCTCTTCCGCATCAGCAAAACGTTTCCCTTTGAGGGCTTTTTTCTTCTGGGGAAACAAAAAAAGTCACTTAGGGCAAGATCAGATGAGTGGGGGGGTGGGTGGGTACAGGAATCACGCTGTTTCTGGTCAAAAACCGCTAAACACTCAGCATGGTGTGGGCTGGTTGTTCGTGTAAATCAGCCATCATGAAATGAGCAAACACACTGAAGGAATCTCCAGAAAAATTCACTGAAGCCGAACACAGCTTCTCACAACAAGACTAGCTGGTACACTGATGCCGATGGATGCCTAGAACACTTATCTGGAGGGAGAAGCCTGTACTACATGGAACATACCTCCAAAAAATAATTCCAGGGCTGGGATCGGTGGCTCAGCCTATTATCCCAGCACTTTGGGAGGCCGAGGCGAGTGGACTGCCTGAGCCCGCGGGTTCGAGACCAATCTGGGCAACTTGGCGAGACCTCCTCTCTACAATAAATAAATTTTTTAAAACAGCCGGGCGTGGCAGTGCATGCTTGTAGTTCTGGCTACTTGGAAGGCTGAGGTGGAAAGATCGCTGGAGCCCAGCAGGTTGATGCTGGGGTGGCTGTGAGCGTGCCACTGCACTCTAGCCTGGGTGATGGAGTGAGATTTCAACTCAAAATAATTCCAGTATGACAGGGAGTGTGACTATGCTCTTTGCCTTATTCTGCACCTGCATTGAATTTCTGATTTTCAACTTCTAGGAAGCAGGGGTCCCATCTACTCGACTTCCTGATAAAATGTTTTGAGCTGTGCTGTGTGTATTTGGGCGATTGAATCTTGTGGCTATTAGAACCAATGGAACATAATTCAAGGAAAAACAAGATAATACCAATTTTTGGACTGCTTTTACAAAGTTTATTTATTTTTCTTTCCCTGTTTTGGCTAGCATGTGCGAGTTTTATGCTAGAGTCATACAAATTCTAAATAATTAAATAGAATAGTCTGAAGTGGTGAAAATGTTAGATTACATTCACTTTTAAATGAAAACATGTGTATCACTTTCAAAAATGTATAGTGATATGACTCATTTACAAAGTATTGACAATATTTGTTCAAGGAGGCCTACAAGAGTAACATAACAGTTAGGAGACCTTATATCACACTGAGCACAGAAAGGCCTTGATGTGAATTTCAGTTTTGCCATGTAAAACCTTTATATCCCTGGACAAGTCCTTCATCTCCTAGGCTGTGCTTGTCTTCTCTTAAATCAGTACTGAGGATTCAGTGGGAAAATGAAAACAAACATTTAACCTGTGTATGTCGCACAGATGACAAGAATTAGAAAAATGTGGCTGATATTGACATTTTGACTTATCTTTTTGAAAAGATGCTTCAACAGCAATTGGTTTTTTTCTTATAGTCTTAATTAATTTGTAATTTGCTTACCCACTCTTCATAGTTTTTCGTCTGGTTTATTCATGCAGTCTCTTTAAGACATTCAAATGAATGTGGGTTTGTTGTAATAGGAATAAGAACACTTGATCTCAGGCCAGACATGGTGACTCACGCCTATAACCCCAGGACTTTGAGAGGCCACGGCAAGAGGATTGCTTGAGCCCAGGAGTTCAAGACCAATCTAGTCAACATAGTGAGATCTCTTCTCTGCAAAAAATTGCAGAACATGGTGGCACATACCCATAGTCCCAGCTGAGGCAGAAGGATCCATCGCCTGAGCCCAGGACTATATTCTCCAGCCTGGGTGACAGAGTGAGACTCTGACTCAAAAAAAAGAGGGAACACTTGTTCTCTGCTATGTCCTCACCACATAATCTTCTATCTGGCTGAGCAGAGGATTGTAGAAGCAAGAAGTAGCAGATTTTATGGCCTCTCCCATGCATGCCCTGAGCGTGGGGCGGGGAAGGGTCGTGGTCTTTGGCAGCATGCAGAATGAAGGCAGTGATGCCCTGGAGTCTCCCTTTCCTCTGCCCTTCCAAGTTAACCCAAGATTGGCCTGAGCATTCTTGTAAAACCAGCAATGATGACACCATAGACGCACCTTCCTTGATAGTGAGAGATGTGGCTTGGAATTCATTGTTAGGTCAAAGACCAACAATGTCAGTGAGCAGTTTATCAGAGTAGAAGCAAGGCTGTGTCGACTTCTTTTGCCCTAAGTGAGTGAGTTTTTGTTGCTTTGTTATTTTGGGGGGAGGGAGCTGTGTAAAATGTCTGTGTAACCCCTTCACAGACATCTCCATCTTGGTAAAAAGGGGCAGGGAACCTTGTTTCAAAGAGTTCAGGAAACTATCATTAGGAGAAAAAGAAAGTCAATAGGATAGAAAGGATGCCTGATGACTGGATTTGTTTCTCATTTCTCCAGTGGCAACTTTCTCTTGATTATCTGAATCCCACCATTGGCGGGGGGTGGTACCCACCAAGAGCAGAGCACAGCACAAGGTGCCTTTGAATAGCTTTGTGAGAAAGCCATTAATTCAGGGACACTGGAAGTTCTCATACATCTAAACAGCTTTGCCCGTTTCTTCTTTATGATTTATTTGCCTGCCTCTACTCTAGAATAACCACAGAAATGACAATATTTCTGACATGTTTAAAATATTTCCGTAATTTTTAGGATGTGTGAACTTTTTTCCAAATCTTTGAAATGTTGTATTTTCTAAACAAGTTACTTTAACACGAGGCTTCTTAATGATCTTTCTATCCCTCAAATATACAAGTGGCTTTAAAAGAGTACTTAACTTTCCCTCTGTTTTTGAATTTTTAAAAAATGATGTAAAACTTTTCTCAATACAATTTTTTTGAAATGGATTTAGGCAATGAAGTAGATCACTTGTACTGAATAGCTTCTAGAATAAAAGAAACATTCTGGCAGAGTAGACTTTTAAAATGTTTCTTTGTCTTTCATATTCATTTTACATAGGGCATAGGCAATCACGTGAAAGTTTTTCATTCACGTTTGGCCCAGTGTCAGAAAAAACAGACAACGGTCAAGCATTGTTGGACAAATACTACTCTGTAAGCATAAATATCCACGTGGACCAATTTGCTAAGAACTACCTTAATTAACCTACAGTATAATTGATAGAAAAAAGTCCTTAAAACTTGTTTTTACTTTGGAATCTGTGGGGCATCATTCCAAAGGTTCTGAGGGTCTTCTTGTTTTTATTTATTTATTTTTCTTTTCTTAGGGGATGGGATCTTGCTCTGTTATCCAAGCTGGAATGCAGTAGCAATCATAGCTCACTGTAGCCTGCAACTCCTGAACGCAAGCAATCCTCCTGCCTCAGCCTCTCAAGTAGCTGGGACTACAGGTATGTGCCACCACACCTGACTAATTTTTTAGAAATTTTTTGTAGAGATGGGGTCTCCCTGTGTTGCCTAGGCTGTTTAGAACGCTTGGCCTCAAGTCCTCAATCAACCTCTCAAAGTGCCAGGATTACAGGCATGAGCCACCAAGCTCAGCCTCAAAGGTACCGAAGGTCTTGTATGTGTTCAGACATCCTGTGTGTCTCCTTGTCCTTTCACCAGAGTCCTTTTTCTAAAAGGCAAAGCTAATCATGCCATTTTTATGTAAAAAGTCTTCGATGATTGCCCTTTGGTTTAGGGTACATCCAAACTTCCTGCAAACCAGGGCCTTTGAGTGCTGGCCTCTGCCACCTCGTCAACCTCATCCCTCACCATCTTCCCTGCCGCCCCCTGTGCCACATTTCTGTGGACTGGTCTGCAGGCTCACAAATGCGTCCACAGCTTCACTCTTTGTTCAAGCTGTCCCCTCGACAGAAATGTGCCCCCTCTCGATTCCTCCTCTCTGGCCTGACTAGGGAAACTTCTGCTTTCTCTACAATTCAGCTCAAGCATCACATCCTCTCTCAGCCTGTGCAGAATGGTCCTTCATGCCTTTCTATCCCCATCACAGCTTTACATCCTTCGCCAACCACACATCATATTGTCAGATTGCATTCTAAACCCCCTACTGGCTTGAGCTCATTGAAAGAAAGGTCTGGCCACGATATTCTTTTTCATATCCCCATGTCAGTCACTTAGTAATGAGACAGGAGATAGCTAGAGAAAGGTTAGGCAGACAGACAGGCAGAACCTCTGGCCAGGAGGGCCTCTCAGGCTTGGCGTTGGTAAACAAGCTCTCTGCCAGCCTCTCAAGCTAGAGTTTAAGTACTCACTGCTAGGATTGAAAAGCAACCAATCAGCTCACCATTAGGCCCCTATCTCCTGCCGATTGGCCTTTAATACTGACCAATCAGAACAGTTACAGCTCGCAGCTAGTGCTAGCCAATCGGCTTGGACTTAGGGCTATATAAGCACCAAGTTTTTGACCCAGGTGGGCAATCCCTTTGGGTCTCCTCCCACTGTGGGAGCTTCTCTGTCCTCTCCATAAATCCTGCTTTCTCACTTTCTGGCCGGCGTGTCCTTCATTCTTCCTGGGCATGAGACAAGAACCTGGTCCCTGAAGAGCTGCAGAAGATCATAGGAGCTGAAGAACCATGCACCCCAAGGCTGGCTTGCCAACCAATGGAGCCGGCTGAACCAGGAGAGCTGCTGGAAGAAGGCAAGACTTTGAAGCTGAGACACCCTGGGGGCTAGGCTTGCCAGCCCACTGAACCAGCAACACTCTCAGGGCCTGGTTTGCTAGCCCATTAGAGCCAACATTCTGGGGGCTAGACTCGCCAGCCCACCGAATTGCAACACTCTCGGGGCTTGTCTTGCCAGCCCATTTGAGCTGACACTTCCAGGGCTAGGCTTACCAGCCCCTCAACGACCCTTTCCGGGGCTTGGCTGGCCGACCCGTTTGAGCTGACATTCTCAAAGCCCAGGCTGACCTGAAAAATCCATATCAGTTTGCTCTCCGAAAGTGTGTGTTGAATGAAAGATTGATTGGGTTGGCAAAGAAAGAATTGGATTACAAATAATATTCTCCTACAATAATAGCTGAGGATTCCCTGCCAATAACTTTCATCAATATGCGGTTTGTCCGTGGTCTCCATCCCTTCCATTTGTGATGCTGCTGCAAGTTTGAGAAAATCAAGATTAGTCCAGAGGTGACGGTCAGCAGTTTATCCTTTTCTCTCTCATTATTCTCTTATTACTGGGCGAGCAACTGGGGCTTCATCTGTCTTTCTGTAGTTTGACGTCCCAGTTGTTTGTTCAGTAATAAGAGAATAATAAGCAACTTGGAGATGTTCTGCTGAGTGTTAAGTTCTAGGTTACTCTGTGCCTGGCCTTCAGCCTTAGAAATGAGCATGCCCAGCCGGGCTCGGCCTGTAATCCCGCGCCTTGGGAGGCTGAAGTGAGTGGAGTGCCTGAGCCCACGGGTTCGAGACCTGCCTGGGCAACTTGGCGAGCCCTCATCTCCACAATAAATAAAAAAAAAAATTAGCCAGGCGTGGTCGCGCGCGCCTGTGGTTCCAGCTACTCAGAAGGCTGAGGTGGAAGGATCGCCAGAGCCCAGCAGGTAAAGGCTGCGGTGGCCGGGAGTGGCCACTGCACTCCAGCCTGGGTGACAGAGTGAGACTCCCACTCAAAAAAAAAAAAAAAAAAAGAAATGACCATGCCCAAGGACAATGCCCAGACCTCCTGGAACTGATTCATGCAGCCAGAAAGTGATGATTTGTTTCCCCCCAAGAATCAACGGACTTGAGTCTGGGTGCTGAAAATCTGTACAAAACAGTATGTAAATATATATGTGTGTGTATACGAAAGAAAGATTATTTTCTATGTTAGAGGGCTAGCAAAAATATAGGTATAATGAATTTGAAAGCTGAACTTCTGATATCTTTCCACTCCAAAATTCCTGCCGGTTTCCCCATCTCAGTTAATGGCAACTCAATTTGTCTAACTACTCAGGTCCAAATCCTTGGGGTCGTCCTTAAATCTGCTCTTACTTTCATAACCCACATCTCACCTGTCAGGAAATCTGTTGACTCTTCCATCAAAACCTGTTCAGGATTCAACCTCTTCACACCTGCCTCACAGCGATGGCCTTTGCCCCAAGCCACCACACTGCGCCCACCGGGATCACACCAGTTGCCTCCTGTCTGGGAGCTTCCAGGCTTTGGAATGCTAGCGTGCTACTGCTCAAACAGAAGTCATTTCACGTGGCTCCTCTATAAACCCTGCAGTGGCTTTGTGTCTCATTCAGAGTAAGAGCCAAACTCTTCCTGTGGGCCACAAGCCTCACCTGATCCCGCCTGCTGGGGTCCTCTCCTCCCCATGTTCACGACTCCCTCGGCTCCAGCAACACCTGCCTCCTTCTCCCTGATCCTTGAGCCTTCAGACATCTTGTAGCTTTAAACCCTTTGAGCTTCCTCTGCCCTCTGCCTCAAATATCCTTCCTTGCTTGGATGAACCCCTCCCTCACCTCCTTTGAGTCTTTTCTCAGGGAGGCCTGTCTTGTCTGTCCTAATTAAGTCTGATTCCCCCTGGTTCTTCAGGGTCTCCTTCTCCTCCTCCGCCCGTGTTATCCAACATACACCATTTGTCTTTATTATTTTTTTTTTTTTTGAGTTAGAGTCTCACTCCGTCGCCCAGACTGGAGTGCAGTGGCCGCTCCCGGCCACCGCAGCCTCGACCTGCTGGGCTCCGGCGATCCTTCCGCCTCAGCCTTC